>JAGDQP010004462.1:39007-56382 GCA_022664845.1 Lepisma saccharinum
ACGAATGTACAGATCAACACGAAACTATATTATATATCATTATTATTATTATTATTTACTCTCTAGTTAGTATTTTTTCTCTCTTTTAGTAAATACATTATGATTGTAATATTATATATTTATTCATTTTTAATTGTAGTTGCTATAGTGTGAATTTTCGTGTCCATTTTTTGTTTGTTTTGTAGTGTTTAATTATACATTTTGTAGTGTTTAATTATTTATATAATATAAATTCGATGTAGAATGTTTAAATGGTTGAGTGGAAGAAAAGGTTTTGCCTTAACTCCGCCATTCAAAATAAGAATAAATGAAATGAAATAACTTAATATAAAATAATTCTATAAATGTAATAGCTACGAGGCTACCACATTCTCGAAGATCCCTTCTAATATTGTCCTCCCAACGGTCTCTTTCCCTTCGGCTTTCCAATCAAGATGGAATATAATCTAGTTTTTCTCCCAGAGCTACATGGCCTGCTCATCTTAGTCGTCGTGATTTCATTATTCTTACAACATCGGGTGAGCGTAAAGTTCGTGAAGTTCTTCTTTATGCAGTCTCCTCCATTCTACAGTCATTACAAGTATTTAAATTTGTTTGCTTTCTCTGTGTTCTCATTCTTAATTGTTATGAATCTATTTCCGTTATTCCATGCATTTCGACTTATTATCATGTATTTTGTTTTCTCTATGTTTACCTGTAGACCTATTCTACAGCACGTTTCTACTAAGACATCGGTGTTACTTTGTGGTGCCTCTATATCTTCCCCTATTAAATCTACATCATCCGCGTACACGAATATTTGATACAAACCATTCAACGTTAGTCCCTTTTTGTCATCTTTTATTTTTAATATTGCATATTCTAAAGCAGAGTTAAACAAAAGTGGTGACAAGGCATAACCTTGTTTCAATCCGTTGCGAATCTTGAAACTATCTGACAAATTATTACCTACCCATACTCTGCTCATGGGGTCGCTGAGACACATTTTCAGAAGTTGAACAAGTTCTTTTGGAATTCCAAATTGTACCAAAATACTGTATAGCTTTTCCCTTGTAATAGAATCACAAGCCTTCTTAAAATCAATGAATAGCTGGTGAACACTGAACAGTCCCATTGTATTCCCATTTCTTTTCCAAGATTTGTCTCAAGGCGAAAATCGGGACCTACGTGGATCTATTAATCTACAATGGTGATCCCCAATTATTTCATCTACGTATACGCTTAGGCGAGTTAATAGTATATTACTCAATACTTTGTAACATGTTGGGAGTAACGAGATTCCGCGGTACTTATTACAGTATGATTTATCGCCTTTTTTATAAACCGGAAATATTTTTTCGGTTTTCCGTTCCTTCGAAAGCTCTTCCTTTCTCCATATAAAGTTTATCAATTGATGTAGTTCGTCGATTATTGCCGTTCCTCCCGCATTAATTAATTTGGCCGGAATATTGTCTATTCCTGGTGATATGATTTTTTAAAATTTCTTTATCGATATTTCGACTTCGATCTCGCTTGCTTCGGGTATCCACGGTTCTGCAGTATAGATTTTAAATTAATCTTTCTGTTCTCCGTTGTGTACATTAAGAAGTGTGTCGAAATAACATTTCCACTCATCGACAATTTTAGTCGGAAACGCCTCTAGAGCTCCGCGTTCATTTCTAATCTTCCCTAACCTCGGCTGGTAACCTTTTCTTAACGAGTTTACCTCTTTGTAGTTGTACAGATCTCGTATTTTATTTATCTTGCCGTTTTCCTCTGTCTCCTGAATCTTCTGCGTAACATATTCTCGCTTCTTATTTGTGAACCCGCGTGTGGCGTTTCGTTTTGCATTACTGTAGTGGTTGGTATTTGCTTTGCTTTTATTACTTAGGCATCGCTGCCTTGCTCAGTTTCGTTCTTCATGAAGTTTAAGGCATTTTTCATCAAAACAAGGCTTGTTTTTCTGGTGTTTCTTCTCACCTCCTGCTCCTTTTCTGCACCATTCACTGTATCACGAATTGCCTTACATATCTTACTTGCATCAATATCTCTATAATTTCGTCTTTATTACTACTCGAGTCGGCTAAGATATCGAACCTATTTGAGATTTCGAGTTGGTAGTCTGTTTTTAAGTTTGGATTATCAAATCATTTAACTTCGAATTTAAGTTGTTTTGATCCTTTGCTTTCTCTGTCAGCGATTCATAACTTTTCCCTCACTTTTGTGATCATTAACTGATGGTCGGTGTCACCTTTCGCTCCTCTGTACGACCTAACATCCATTATATTGGTGTAACTTTTATCTACTAATACGTGATCGATCTGGTTGAGCGTTTTGCCATACGGAGATACCCATGTATATCTGTGTATGTCTTTGAGCTGGAAGTATGTGATATTTACTGGTAGGATTTTCGAGTCCGCGAAAGTTATCAGTCTTTCTCCATTGTTGTTGGTCTTTTCGTGAAAGCTGTATTTGCCAATAGTAGGCCTATATTTTCCTCCCTCCCTACATTACCGTTCACTCAACACAATTTTTGTATTATATTTCGATAATAGGTCAAACAACCTTTCTAGCTCCTCATTAAATGTATGTTTGTCGTTATCATTAGCCTGGTCGGTTGGAGCATAGACATTTATTAAAACCGTGTTGCACCATCGGGTACATATCGTAACATACAATTGTCTTTCATTGACGAACCCTTTATTCTGAACCGCCGGAAATATACTGTTCTTAATGAAGCATCCTGTTCCGAAATCGT
This sequence comes from Lepisma saccharinum, assembly GCA_022664845.1. NCBI lineage: Eukaryota > Metazoa > Arthropoda > Insecta > Zygentoma > Lepismatidae > Lepisma > Lepisma saccharinum. The sequence continues at coordinate 41,745 of JAGDQP010004462.1, forward strand.
GAGACTGTGTTCCCCCATAGTAGAAATTGTACTTGCCCTTTAGGATGCTATCATGACCCTCCCACCGGACTTCTTGTATCTCTATGTCCAGCTCGTACATCTCGGTCTCGAGCACCACCACCTGAAGAGCTCCCGTTTTGTATAACGTTCCTATTCTAAGGACTTTCTTAATCCTATTCTTGGAGCCCCTTGAAGCAGTCTCTGCACGGAGATCCGAATGAGGGACAAGTTTAGCTCCGGAATATTTTACCCCAGGAGAATCCATGAACCATCTGTTACTATTTCTTGACATCATTTAGTGGTGTAGAGTTGTCAACTCTACGATCTCGAAGGAAAGTCAGCCTTTCAAGATGCCCTCTGTCCATCTCTGAGCCTTGCCGGTGTCATTCATCTTCAGCCTCAGAGTTTTAATGGTGATGCTACTTCCCCTTACCATGATATTTCTGCTTGGGGTTATCTTCCCCTAGCCTTTGTAGATCCCTCTAAAAACTGCAAGGCAGCAGTACTGGTTTTGGTCCACCCCCGAATATTTCTGGTACCCACCATATCTTGTCGGCATTCCCCTATCCGCCACCTGGAGAGGCGCCTGCTGGGAGACTAGTAACTCGAACCCGACAGATTTTAACTATCTAACCTAAAAAATAATTTTGTTCAATTTTTTCTAATTTATCCTTTGTATTTTGCTGTTTTATAATATTCAAAGTACCATCCCAGCATTTCACTGACGTGCAGTGTTGCCACTCGTTCCGATTTTGTCGTGACCCTACCGATTTTCGGTTCGTTGTTCCGCGTCCCAATTGAAAGTTCGCCGGGACACACATTGACCCGATTTTCATTTTCTCAGAGTTAAGGTATAAATAATGTGTTGCTATTTGATATATTTTAATCATATCGGCATCGAACTAGGGTTTAAAAAGTATGCAAAATTGACACGCCACGGCCACCAATCAAAAGATTTGACCTCATAGAGTCACACCTGGTGGCACATTTATGTTTAATGTCGATAAAACATATTATATGAGCCAACAGTGATTACAAATGGCCACCACAAAATTCCTCATATGATCTCACTGACCACCTAATTTTAAAGAACTTTATCGAACTAACTTATTAGCTACTGAATTCAAAATTAATTTTACATCTTCTCAAGATGTTTAGGGAAAATGGCAATTTTTATTCCTTAATTAGGTATATAAATCCTATGGTCATACTCCTGGAACAACCTTTCTTATTAACGGAGGAGAATTTTTAAAATGTGACTTCAAAACTTTTAGTTTTTGTTTAACAATTTATAAGATTAAATGCACTTTTTAAGGCAAATCGGTAGTAATCAGAAGAAGTCCAGGATAGCCTTAAAAACCTATTTTAAAGCTTAAATTGATTAATTCTTGCGTGGAACAAAGTGATTTATTTATTAATTGCCTCCGTGGGAGTCCGTATCCCCCAAACTTCAGAGATTTGTTCAGAATTACTATAACTTTAGTCATGTATTATACATGTCATACTCGGACACACTATATCCTTCTAAAGCCCTCTAGATACGTGCCTTGAAGTTCCCCCGGACCTCTTACCAACTGTTCTACCTCTTCTGTATATCATTACTGGCAATATAACCATATATTTTAAAATATTATTTCTGTGTAATTTTATAATATTACTTTGCACTAAACACTTAGAATTTAGGTTTTGTGCTACGCCAGTCTAGAATTTGAGTACCTCCCTGGTATGGATTATAGTCACAAAATATCAACTAATCATGCATGTATGCCGTTGAAGAAGTGATGACTTCGGAGTGGCCGAGAGGTTAAAGCACTCGCTATCTGAACCACTAACAGGCGCATCTACGTGCGCCCTAGGTACCACAAATGAACAAAAAATATAGGCATTTTAACCAAAAATGCAAAAATCATTATACAATATCACAGATAATCCAGCATACAAACTCTAGTATCAACAAACCACAAACTATAAAAAATAAGACTTCCCCGAACTCCCTCAAAATAAATAATACCAACAAATAAAGGCAAAGACGCTAATAAAGTATATAATAACAAATAAAGCCCCGCCTGCATTCGCTCTGGTTGGTAGCCCCAACCAAAAATTAAAAACAAAGTAGGAATCAAGGACCCCTCAAAAAACAAATAAAATATAAAAAGAGTAGAAGAAATAAAGCTCAAGGATAGCAGGAAAAGCAATACTAAAACTAATCCAATAAAACTAACATTATAGAAAGAAGAAAATAAGATCTTCTCTCTAGTCATAAGTATCAAAATAACAACTCAAACACTCAACAAAACTAAAGAATAAGACAGTTTATCAAATCAAAAATTATAACTTAAACACCAAGTTTGCCCCCCAAAACACCCACTAAAAATTAACAAAAAAAATAATAAATAAAAAATTCTGAACAACTCACCATATTCTACCTATAAACCCTAACGGGATTAAAAACACCATAAAGAACAAATACTTTAACACCGCAATACAACTAAAGACCCCAAATAATCATTACCATAACTACGAACAATAGAAACCAAAATAGATAGCCCCAAACTACCCTCACAGACACAAAAAGTTAAAAACAAAAGACTAAAAGAAATTTCACTATAAAACTCTTTCAGTCTTAGAAAAAGTATTAAAAACATAACCAAAACAATCATTTCTAAACTAAGAAGAACTATTAATAAATGTTTTCGTTGAACAACAAAACTCCACACGCCCATAACAAATAATAAAATAGAATAAATAAAATAAATTAATATTGACATAAGCTTTCATAGTTATAAAAAACAATGGTCTTGTAAATCATAAATGGGATAATATTACCCCGAAAGTATCAAGAGAAAGTACTACAATACCCATCCCCAGTACCCAAAACTAACATTTTTAATAAACTATCTCTTGATATCAAATTAACAGTAACCTTATTATTAATTTTAACTTTATTCACTTTCCTTTTTACTCAATTAACCCACCCGCTATCAATGGGCCTTACCTTAATAATTAATACAACCATTACATCATTAACAATTAATACCTTTTCAGAATCCCCTTGATTTTCCTATATACTCTTCTTAATTTTCCTAGGCGGAATACTAGTACTATTCACCTATGTAACCAGACTAGCTTCAAATGAAATATTTAGTCTTAATACAAAAATAATAACTTTATTACTAACCGTCCCCATTATAATTGTTTTTATCACAGTCCTAGACCCGTTACTAATTACAACTCCCAATTCACTTCAAGATATTTTACAAGCTCCAATTGAGGAACAGGAAATTCCCCTAATAAAGCTATACAATAAATCCATAACAACCATTACACTAACTTTAGCAACATACTTGTTCATCACTTTAGTAGCAGAAGTAACAAACTTACAACAAGGGCCCCTACGGCCCAATGAACCCTATGTCAATACCTATACGAAAACAACACCCATTGATCAAAATTGCCAAGAACGCTCTAATTGACTTACCCGCCCCAGTCAATATTTCCTATTGATGAAATTTTGGTTCACTTTTAGGACTGTTTAATTATTCAAATTATTACAGGCCTATTTTTAGCCATACATTATACCTCCAGAATCGAACTTGCATTCGACAGAGTTACCCACATTTGCCGAGACGTAAACTTCGGCTGACTTCTACGAACTTTACACCACGCAAACGGAGCATCCATATTCTTCATCTGCCTGTACCTACACGTAGGCCGCGGCATATATTATGGCTCCTTTCTATATCTCCATACACGAAGAATCGGAGTAATTATTTTATTAGCAGTAATAGCAACTGCATTTGTAGGATATGTACTTCCTTGAGGACAAATATCCTTCTGAGGAGCTACAGTAATCACAAACCTCCTATCCGCCATTCCTTATCTTGGCACAACATTAGTACAGTGAATTTGAGGAGGCTTCGCCGTAGACAACGCCACCCTAACCCGATTTTTCGCATTTCACTTTATCTTACCATTTATTGTTATTGCCCTATCAATAGTCCACTTAATATTTCTCCATCAAACAGGATCTAATAATCCCTTAGGAATCAATAGAAATATTGATAAAATTCCATTTCACCCATTTTATTCATCAAAAGATTTTATTGGATATCTAACAGTAATATTTTTATTAACTTTTCTATCCCTATGAAATCCTTACATATTAGGTGATTCAGAAAACTTTATTCCAGCAAACCCCCTAGTTACTCCAGTTCACATCCAACCAGAATGGTACTTCTTATTTGCTTCTGCCATTTTACGATCAATCCCTAACAAACTAGGAGGAGTTATTGCCCTTGTTATATCCATTTTAATTTTAATAATTATACCACGATACCATAAAAGAAAAATGCGAGGACTTCAATTTTACCCACTCAACCAGATTATCTTTTGAATTATAGTCTCAGTAATTATTCTACTAACCTGAATCGGAGCCCGCCCAGTCGAAGACCCCTATATTTTAATAGGACAAGTATTAACAGTAATTTACTTCACTTACTTTCTAATTATACCCCAACTCTCAACACTATGAGACTATCTACTTACTAAAAATTAATCTTTTGGCCGAGAACAAAACTAATGTTTTGAAACCATAAAACAGAGTAGAAGAAACTCTAAGGATTTTATATCCTAAATAAAATTCATTTAAATTTAAAAAGACATTAGTAAAATCCTAAACCCACTAAAAAATAATAAATAATTCAATGATAAAGGAAGAAATCTCCTTCAAGCAAGGTATATTAACCTATCATAACGAAAACGAGGTAAGGTGCGCCGGACCCAAATATAAATAAAAGAAATAAAAACTACCCTAGCAAAAAATATATAAGAAAAAAAATCACACCCCAGAAAATGATAGTAAACAAAACCCCCATAAACAAGATTCTGGCATACTCCGACATAAAAATAAGAGCAAACCCACCCCCACTATATTCAATATTAAAGCCAGAGACAAGCTCAGACTCCCCCTCAGCGAAATCGAAGGGAGTCCGATTCGTCTCAGCCAAGCAAGAAGCCAACCAAGCCAATGATAACGGAAAACTAATAAACAAAAATCACATGTCTCTCTGGTAAAGACCAAAATCAAAAAGACTATAACTACCTCTAAAAAAAACAAAAGATAATAAAATTAAAGCAAGACTTACCTCATAAGAAATAGTCTGAGCAACAGCCCGCAGGCCCCCCAACAAAGCATAATTAGAATTAGAAGATCAACCAGCACCCATAACACTATAAACACCCATACTAGTGCAACACAAAAAAAGACCCAAAGAAAAAGTAACAACCAATCTAACAAGAGGAAAACACAGTCAAACCAGCAAAGACAATATTAAACTAAAAGTAGGAGCTAAATAATAAGGATAATAATTAGACATGGTAGGAAATCTTTGCTCCTAGAAAAAAGCTTAATAGCATCAGCAAATGGCTGAAGAATACCGCAAAATCCCACCTTATTAGGGCCCCTACGAACCTGAATATAACCTAACACTTTGCGTTCAAGCAAAGTCAAAAAAGCGACTCCGATTAAAACCCCAATAATTAAAATGACATAAGAAAAAAAGCCCCAACCAAAAATTAAAATACACTACTATATGAATTCACCTCATTCTTAGATCCTAAATCTAATGCACTTATCTGCCAAAATAGTTATTATTATAATATAAATAAAATATTAGAAATACCTGGTCCTTTCGTACTAAAATATTTAAATCATTAGAAGGATAGAAACCGATCTGGCTCACGCCGATCTGAACTCAGATCATGTAAGAATTTAAAGGTCGAACAGACCTTTCCCTTAAGCACCTACACCTAAGTAAATCTTAATCCAACATCGAGGTCGCAACCCCCCTTGTCGATAAGAACTCTCAAAAGAGATTACGCTGTTATCCCTAAGGTAACTTAATCTTATAATCACAAAAAATGGATCAAATAAACAACACTTATAAAGGAAATAATATAGGAAAAGTTTATATTTCCCGGCCGCACCAACCAAATAAATAAATTTAAACAAAAATAAATACTAAATCATAAATACAAATTTATATATAAAGATCTATAGGGTCTTATCGTCACCCCTAATCATTTAGACCTTTTCACTCAAAGGTAAAATTCCATTATATTAAAAAAAGACAGTCACTTCCTCATCCAGCCATTCATACAAGCCAACAATTAAAAGACTAATTATTATGCTGCCTTTGCACGGTCAAAATAGCGCGGCCATTCAAAACAATAATTCATTGGGCAGACCAGACCTTATATTTTTATCAAAAGGCCATGTTTTTGATAAACAGGTGAGAAATATATTTGCCGAGTTCCTCTTACTCAACCTAAAATATATACTAATAATATCATGATTTCTTACCTAAAAAATTAATAACAACAGAGTAGTAATAATTAACCCAAACCCAAACAATAAAATATTATAAAATCATTAAACAAGTTATAACAAAATCATAATTGATAGCTACTTCTAAGCCCACAACAATAAGATAACTCATTACCAAGTTATGAAAAAACACTTAATCAAGAGCAAATCCCCCTGACTTTAACTAGTCAAAAAATAAATAATTAAAAACTACATATTATATATATGACTACTGCATTAAATGCAATCCCCACTCAACCAGATATCACAAAAACCGACTAACTTTTCATTGCCAAAATGATATTAAAAAGCAGTTTGCAACCTACACTTCCCGTACTCACTTTAACTCTCAATTTGCTTCGGGACAAAATAATATTTTTTAATCTTAAATATCCCCTGATACAAAAGGTACAGCACCATAAACTTTCTTTATAAAAATAATTTTCAAATATTTAAATGTTCCCACACAGTACTTCATACACTATTACCCAAAACAATGCAATTAATAAAAAATACCAAACTAACATAATCCTTATATTATTTTACCCATTAAAAATAAATAACTTTAAGTTACACAGTAATAACTTCCCTAATCTTTCAAAGTAATCTGAATTGCACAGAAACCTCCTCGGTGTAAACGAATAGCTAAACTAACAAGCTCAACTTTGCTCATGCTAAGTACATTTTCCAATACACTTACTATGTTACGACTTATCTCACCTAAAAATGAGAGCGACGGGCGATGTGTACATATTTTAGAGTCCAAATCAATAAAATAATATAATTCAAAATTACATTCAAATCCACCTTCATCCCATTTTTCAACAAAAATCGGTTATAATCAATTTATTGTAACCCATCTCCACTTATTAATCAGCTGCTGATTTCACATTCAATTAAAATAACGAAAATAACTTCCAAACTTTTCCAACGACGGCGGTATACAAACTGCGAACAATAACAAGTAAGATTACAGTGTGGACTATCGATCACGGGACAGGTTCCTCTGAATAGACTAAAATACCGCCAAACTCTTTGGGTTTCAAGAACATAACTATTACTACCCCAACCTTAATATGAACTTTACAGTATCTATAATAGGGTATCTAATCCTAGTTTATATCAACACTCTCATAGCCTCAGCAAAAAGAACACAAATAAACATAACAATTTCACCTACAAAATAATTATATTAATTCTAATTAAACAATGACACTAACTACAACAATCATTACTTTCCCTTTGCCCCCTACGTCTAACCGCGGCAGCTGGCACGAATTTCACCGGAACTTACAAATATAAATACCTACTTCAAACTCACATTAAATAAATAAAACCAAGCACTGCTAACTTCTTACCCAACATTTTAACCTTCAAAGTTAAAATAATATTGATTATACCTTAATTGAAAACAATACATTTACAAAAATCATATAAAAGAAAAACTATGCCAGAATAAAACTTTCCTCAATAATTATAAAATTACATGCATTAAATAACTAAAAGCCATTCACTAAAAACAACAAAAATTAGAATAACATAACCGCCAAAATCCCACCAACAACAACTCACCTGCGCTCCGCGCACATATATATTTTAGAATACAATTTTTTTCATTTATTGTATTCTAAAATATATATTTAAAACCTCCATAAGCATATGCTGTAAATACTAGCAAATAATGGTAACGTATGTACATTATTTATTTATATAGCCGGTAATATAGCTATTAATTAAGGTATAATATATTCTGTATTCCTTATTATACTTTTATGCAACTTCATCCTATTTTTACTACATAAACCCAAAACACCCACTAATTATTTCAACCACATAACGTTTTATTTATCTAAAAAATAAATGAAATGCCTAAATTAAAGGATTATCGTGATAGGATAAATAATGTATACACACATACTTTCATTATTCTGCTAGCCTATGCCTGAAAGAATTAAACTTTCCCCTTCAACATCAAAAATTGACATGCACCTTACATTAAAGCATAAAAGAAAGATAAGCTAACAAATTTCCCCTTTCCCCTTTCTAGGCTTTCTCCCAAAATGAATTATTATTACAAATATAACCCAAATATTATTAATTTCTCCCCCCCTCATATTTATAATCGTAATAGCCCTAATCACCTTATATTATTATATACGAATTGCATACTCAGCCTTTACTTTAACGCACACGGTCCAAACTTGAACAAAAACCACCCACCCAAAATGGCAAGAAATAGTTAGACTAACAATTACCTCTTTCACCTTAACAGGACTTTTAATCTCCCCATTCATTTTAAATTTAAACTATTAAAATTAAGGCCTTTAGTTAACAATAAACTAGTGACCTTCAAAGTCTCCCATAAAGAAAATCTTTAGGTCTTAATGCTTTTTTGTACTTTCCCAGACTTGCAATCTAGTATCATAACTATTGACCATAAAACCCCACCTTCCTAACAGGAGGAACAATAATTCCATCCATAGATTTACAATCTATTACCTAATATTTCAGCCATCCTGTCTTACTCACACCCGGAACTCACCTTGCAACGATGATTATTTTCCACAAAACCATAAAGACATCGGTACAATGTACCTAATTTTTGGCGCATGATCAGGAATAGTAGGAAATTCCCTAAGATTATTAATTCGTGCCGAATTGGGGCGGCCGGTAAGTCTAATTGGCGATGACCAAATTTATAATGTAATCGTAACAGCCCATGCCTTTATTATAATTTTCTTCATAGTAATACCAATTATGATCGGTTTATTTGGTAATTGATTAGTACCACTATTACTAGGAGCCCCTGATATAGCCTTCCCTCGTCTAAATAACATAAGATTTTGGCTTCTTCCCCCATCACTTACTCTCCTATTAACTGGAAGAATTGTAGAGAACGGTGCGGGAACTGGCTGAACTGTCTATCCTCAACTGTCAAACGCGATCGCCCATGCCGGAAGATCAGTTGATCTATCAATTTTCTCCCTCCACCTTGCTAGAGTATCCTCAGTTCTAGGGGCCGTAAATTTCATTACAACTATCATTAACATACGAGCACCAGGAATAACAATAGAACGAATTCCCCTATTTGTATGATCCGTCATAATTACAGCTATTTTACTACTACTATCACTACCGGTACTAGCCGGAGCCATTACAGTATTATTAACAGACCGAAATCTTAATACTTCCTTCTTTGATCCAACAGGGGGGAGAGACCCCATTCTTTACCAGCATCTATTTTGATTTTTTGGACACCCAGAAGTATATATTCTAATCCTTCCAGGATTCGGCATAATTTCCCACATTGTTACTCAAGAAAGAGGAAAAAAGAAACATTTGGTGCCTTAGGAATAATTTATGCAATATTAGCAATCGGATTTTTAGGATTCATTGTATGAGCACATCACATATTTACAGTAGGGGTAGATGTAGACACACGAGCCTACTTTACAGCAGTTCCAACCGGAATTAAAGTCTTTAGATGAATTGCAACCCTTCCTTTCACACAAATCAACTATTCCCCTCCCACTCTCTGAAGACTAGGATTCATTTTAATCTTCACAGTTGGGGGGCTAACAGGAGTAATATTAGCTAATTCATCAATAGACATTGTATTACACGACACTTATTATGTCGTTGCTCACTTTCATTATGTACTTTCTATAGGAGCAGTATCTGCAATTATAGCAGGGATTATTCATTGATTTCCACTTTTTAGTGGAACATCCCTTAATCCAAATTGATTAAAAATTCAATTTATCACAATATTCCTAGGCGTGAATATCACCTTCTTTCCACAACACTTCTTAGGCATACCACGACGATATTCTGACTACCCTGACGCATACATAACATGAAATATGGTGTCAAGCGTAGGATCCCTCTTATCATTAATTGCCGTTCTCATACTAGTATTTATCGTATGAGAAGCCCTAGCCAGTTCCCGCACCGTTCTCTTCCCAGATCAACAGCCCACCTCCTTAGAATGATACAAAAATCTACCCCCAGCCGAACATAGTTATACAGAAATTCCAATTTTAACTGTTTAATGTTGTAAGGTGGCAGATAAGTGCACCGGACCTAAGTCCCGGAAATATGATTAATATCTTCCTTAGAAATGGCTACCTGAAACCAAATAAATCTACAGGACGCTAGATCACCAATTATACAACAAATAACTTTCTTTGACTATCATACAATACTTATTATTATAATAATTACAGTCCTTGTGGGGTATTTATTAATCTCGATTATATTCAACAAATTTACTAACCGGTACCTTTTAGAAGGACAAACCTTAGAAACTATTTGAACAATTTTACCAGCAATTATATTAGTCTTCATTGAATTAGCGTCCTTGCATCTTATTTAATTAATTGATGAAATCAACCAACCCTCAGTAACCCTCAAAGTAATCGGCCATCAATGGTACTGAAGTTATGAATATTCAGACTTTGCCCCTACAGAATTTGACTCATATATAATCCCAATTAATGAAATAAAAAAAATAACTTTCGGCTCTTAGACGTAGACAACCGAGTAATTTTACCAATCAACACAGACATCCGAGTCTTAATTACAGCCGCAGACGTACTTCACTCATGAGCCATGCCAGCTATAGGACTAAAAGCAGATGCTACCCCAGGACGACTTAATCAAGTTGGAATAAACGCAAAACGAATTGGATTATTCTTTGGACAATTTTCAGAAATCTGTGGGGCAAATCACAGCTTCATGCCAATTGTTATAGAAACCTGCCCACATCAACAATTTATTAATTGAATACTAAGCATAGCCCAAGAAGCCTTATTAGGTGGCTGAAAGTAAGCAATGGTCTCTTAAACCAAAATATACTAAAATAACAGTTACTCCTAATGAAAAAAGTGAGTTAAACCAAAATAACATGGCCATGTCATAGCCAAATTATTAAACCCTAATACTTTTTAATTCCACAGATATCTCCCCTAAAATGACTATTATTATTAATTTTCTTTTCAACTATCTACCTAATTTTCGCCTCAATCATATATTTTAACACCCGCCCCAGCCAATTAAGCACAGAACAAACAAGTATTAGTAAGATACCTCTAACCTGAAAATGATAAGCAACTTATTCTCAGTATTTGACCCAACCTCAACTGTATTGTCCCTATCAATCAATTGACTCAGCACCTTACTAGGCCTATTAATTATTCCCACATCACTATGATTCCTCCCAACCCGAACAACAATTATTTGAGATAAACTAGTAACCACCCTTCATAAAGAATTTAAAACAATCTTAGGACCTAACAACACTCATAAAGGAACAACATTTCTTTTTATTACCGTCTTCACATTTATTATATTCAATAATTTTATAGGACTATTTCCTTATATTTTTACAAGATCTAGTCATTTAACATTTACATTAAGTCTCGCACTTCCCCTTTGATTAACCTTTATAATATATGGCTGAATTAATAACACTCAACATATATTTGCCCATCTCCTACCGGTCGGGACCCTTGGTCCCCTAATACCATTTATAGTATGCATTGAAATTACCAGAAACATCATTCGCCCAGGAACCCTAGCTGTTCGACTAATAGCAAACATAGTAGCTGGACACCTTTTACTAACTCGAGTTCCCCAGTACTGTATGCGGACGACACTGCTCTTGTTATAGGTAATGAAAATTATCAAGATTTGGTAAACTTGAAACAAGAAGAAGAAAGCAAAATGATAAACTGGTTCAAGCAAAATGAAATGATAATCAATCTACATAAAACTGAAAGGATATATTTCTCTCTTAAGAGAGATATAATTACTAAAAACGAAACAAATAATATAAAATATTTAGGTATGTATTTAGATGGTTCATTAAACTGGAAAATTCATATTGATCATCTTATTAGCAAACTGTCAAAAGGTGTTTATCAACTTAGGAAACTACGTTATTGTTTATCAACAAAGTATATATGTATAGCTTATCATGCATTATTTCACAGCCATATGAGTTATGGAATATTATTATGGGGCTGTTCTATTGAAATCCAACAAGTTTTTATATGGCAAAAAAAGGCCATAAGAGCAATTTTAGGAATGAGAGACTCATGTAGAGGTATGTTAAAAAATTAAATATAATGACCGTACCTTGCTTGTTTATTTATCATTGTTTATTATATATAAATTCCCATAAGGATGATTTTTTGACAGGAATGGAGGTTCACTCATATAGAACAAGAAACTGCAATAAACTAATACCTGTCAGAAGCAGACTGACGAAATTTAAAAAATCATACATCGACCAGGGTATATTATTCTATAATACACTACTGGATAAGATAAAGAATACCAACAAAAAGACTTTTAAACGTAAGATTAAAGAAATACTGATAGATTGTGAAGGATATACTCTTCAGGAGGTTGAAAATTTTATAGGTACATTGAAACACCGAAATATTAACCGATAAGTTTTATTTTATACTTTATATGTACTTTTAACCATTTTTTATGTATGTTTTATTTGAATTATGATTTGTAGTGTAATGACTATGTCAAATACGGTTATACCGTCATACGATGTATAAGTAAATAAATAAATAAATAAATAACTCTTTTAGCAAGAACGGGACCCACTTTAACCATATCGTTATTATCATTAATAATACTTAGACAAATCCTACTATTAACATTAGAATCCGCAGTAGCAATCATTCAATCCTACGTATTTGCAGTATTAACAACCCTATACTCAAGTGAAGTAACATATGTCAGCACCACAAAACCACCCATACCATTTAGTAGCCCAAAGCCCATGACCCTTAACAGGAGCCCTAGGGGCCCTAATCACTACCACAGGACTAACTAAATGATTTCATCAATTTAACCCAGACCTATTCTTCATAGGTCTATTAATTATTTGACTAACAATAATTCAATAATGACGAGACATTTCTCGAGAAGGAACATTTCAAGGACTCCACACGATTCAAGTTACGACTGGACTTCGATGAGGAATAATCCTATTTATTGTATCAGAAGTATTTTTTTAATTTCTTTTTTCTGCGCCTTCTTCCATAGAAGACTCTCCCCAACAGTAGAAATTGGAGCAATCTGACCGCCAGCAGGAATTCAACCCAATACAAATTCCCCTCCTCAATACTGCAATCTTACTAGCCTCGGGAGTCACAGTAACCTGAGCCCATCATAGTTTAATAGAAGCAAATCACACACAAACTACCCAAGCCTTAATTTTAACAGTAATACTAGGACTATATTTCACAGCACTTCAAGCCTTTGAGTATTACGAAGCACCATTCACAATCTCAGACGCCACCTACGGATCCACCTTTTTTTATAGCAACAGGCTTTCACGGACTTCATGTAATCATCGGTTCATCATTTTTAATAGTATGCCTACTTCGCCACATAATATATCACTTTTCCCCAAATCATCACTTCGGGTTTGAAGCAGCAGCCTGATACTGACACTTCGTAGACGTAGTATGACTATTCCTATACATCTCAATTTATTGATGAGGAGAATAAAATATCTATTTAGTATAAATAATACATTTGACTTCCAATTAAAAAATTCATATAAAATGAAATAGATAATATACACAATCTTAACTGCTGGCCTAATCACCATAACAATTACAACAGCCGTAATACTACTGGCCTCCCTACTATAAAAAAAGACAATCATTGATCGAGAAAAGAGATCGCCGTTTGAATGTGGATTTGATCCCAAATCATCCCCCCAGACTCCATTTTCAATTCGATTCTTTCTTATTGCTGTAATTTTCCTTATTTTTGACGTAGAAATCGTGTTACTTCTCTCCTTCACCATCACACTTACTACCGCCAGAATCATACCCTGAACCATCGTAACAATAACTTTTCTCTTAATTCTACTTATTGGCCTATACCAAGAATGAAACCAAGGATCACTAGAATGGCCTGCATAGGATAATAGTTAATCATAATATTTGGTTTGCAACCAAAAGGTGTTGTTTATCAACTTATCTCATATAACAACAAGAAGCAATACTTTAGCACTCAGTTTCGACCTGATCTTAAGGTGGACTCTTCCACCCTTGTTTTTAGTTGGAAGCCAAATCAAGGGCGTGTTACTGTTAATAACAAAAATGGGCACCCAACAGCCCCCACTAAGGAGGTAAGTAAATTAAACAAGAAAAAGCTGCTAACTTTTATCTTTAGCGATTAAACCCGTTATTGCCTTTTAATTAAACCCCCTCAGTATAACAATTTACACTACTTTTT
>JAGDQP010004462.1:65831-84939 GCA_022664845.1 Lepisma saccharinum
AGAAGTAAAAAAGCTGAACAGCAATGGCTCGTAAATACGCCATGCTCGTAAATACGCCCATTCAAAAATGTTGTGGAATGAAATTTAGAACGCGAATCAATGTTAGCTTCTTTCATCCACGTGATCGTAATACTAACAAAGTCAAAGTTTCTCAGGAAGTGAGAAAATTAACGAAATGTTTTTATAAGTGCTTGTTTGAACAACAAGAATCTCCTTTGTGCAATAAGACGATATGCTCGTTGTACGCATCTGCGTCAAACTTTCATTTAACTAAATTGATAAAACAAACATACGTTTTAATAAACGTGCATATTCTTGCAGATTGTATCAAATATTATGCAGCTGCTGGGGCTGCCATCTCTTAGACAAATAGGAACCAAGCCCAAAATTATGTATTGGGCTTTCGTTTTGCAATACTTAGAAGTTCAGCAGATGTTATCAGCAAGAAGTAGCATTTCGTAGTGAAACCAAACAATGATAAACGTATTCATGAGCAGCGTTTATCATGCAAAAAGAAATCGATAAAAAAAGGTCAACATATTAGCACTTCCATGAGCATATCAACAAATAAACATCTAAATAATTTTATTAAATAATTTTGAACAAGTATTTATTAAGTTTATAATTTATATGCATTCATATCTTTCAAAATAACATTTTACGTAAATAAAAATGAAACAGCAAATACAAAATAATATTAAGTTACTTAGATTTTTTGTATTTTTCAAAATTTCTGTAGAGTCAATATAATTCTAGTTATCAAAACTAATACTCTACTTTTCAACCGTAATTTTCAATCAGTTTCGTTTGAATGATTTTGTTTCTTCTTATAAATCTTATTAGTTTAAAAAAGCACTAACACAATAGATGACTGAGTAGTTTTACAAATGTAAAATATGGGGTTCCTCAAGGATCTGTGCTAGGACCAGTTCTATGCAAGTTAAATAAGCACATTCAATCATTTGCGGAAGATATCTCAATTAATGTTAGTGGAAGTGCATGAACGGAAACATTAATAAAAGTTAAACGTTAATAAATGTGTGGCCTGGGCCAAGCGAACTTAATTGAGACCCTTTCACGAACTCAATCGTGAGCTCAGACTGCTACTATTAGCTGTAATATCCTAATTCATCGTTACTCCAATCCTCGCGGGGGACTCACTAGCCAACACGGAGAACTTCTCGTTCGCTCTCTATAAGCTATGAATGATAAATATTGAAATTGTGGAAAGTCATGCTTTTCAACCATACGATTACAGCCAAGGGGCAAGTAAGAGTCCTCAAATGGCATAGTTATTGCGTCACCAACCACAATCGAGGTGCTCTACTGATTTAACGAGCGGATATTCACTTGTCGCCGATCAGTACACAGTGGGACGAAAACCACAAAAACACGGCGAAATTAATACCGTCTGAATGGTGAGGAAATGTTAATTGGATCTTGGGTAGGGGCTTATTTGTGTGCTACCTGCTTCACTTTCAACTATTTGTTTATCCCTTAAGTAATGTCGTATGTGCGATGATCACTGCAATGACGTCTGACGAGCGAATAGTGAAGTAGACGGCATGTGCCATAGCCGAGTCATATACGGCACTTGATGCAGAAGTAGAAGCAGAACGGCCCACTCCATGTTTTGGAAGTGTGGAGTTCTACTGATACACACATTCGAGAACACCATCCTTATAGCACAGTCGAGCAAGTGGTTTGAGGGTTGGTTCTCCGGCGTAAGATCGTACGGTACAAACGATCTTGCGTTCCTCTACCAACTTTAAAAACACTAGAGGCCCTCACAGATGGTAGAGACCTTGACGAGGTTGTGAGGCTTTTAACCAACTTCTACCTGTACCATAAATACAAGAAACCTATCACATTGGACACAAATTACTTCAGGTTGGACCTGCAGTAGTACATATTTTAAGTGAATAATATCTGTCGTCACTTCTAATCTTAATGCTCACTAGATGGCATGGCAAGTTACAATGCTGACTTTACCACGTCACGCCTCAGTGTTAGACGATAGGTGCTCTATAGTCCACTAATGTTACATAATATAAAATAGTAATATCTAGGATTACGGAATTTGTAATATCGAAATATCAATAATGAGAAAGCGAGTCTAATGAACAAATTGTTCTGTAATTTCTATAAGCGTATTATATCTAAACAAAATACAATAATAGTGTTGTCAAATGTTATCTATTTTTTTTCTATATATCTTTGTTTTCTTTGTATTAATTAACACAGATAGCAGTCAAGATTATGACAAGCTTACTTTTTCACTTGATTTTCGCTTGTGTAGTTTGAATTGATGCATCAAACATTATTTAAATTTGAAACTATACTAAGTTCACTTTATATAGCAAGCTTGTCAGATGCCAACATTATTACATAGTTTTGAGATACCCTTGGTTGGTCGAGAGATTGCATTTGTGATTTATATGCACGGGTTCATGTTTTGCAGAGAGTAGACTGAATGAGGTGACTCGAGGCCTTCTTTACTATAAAGCTGTAGGACCCATCCCTAGAAGCTCTTCAACTAGTTTAGTACCTTAATAGCAATTCAATCAAATATACTTTTGAAGACATGGACAGTAAATATGACATAAACCACTCCACATGAAATTCCTTGTAAAAGAAGGAAAAAGAGAGAGAGGGAGAGAGAGAGAGAGAGAGAGAGATGGAAACAATTTAACTAATTTGTCTTGTATATCCCTTTAAAACACGCATAATTATGAAATGGTAATAAAATGCAATGTTTGCTTTTACTCTTTTACTCTTTCATTACTTGTGAATGATAGTTATGCATGAATAATGCACGTGAGGGAAGACAACGGTTTTTCCTGATTTGCCGCAGTTCCACCAGGCGAATGCAGAGATGATACCGTCGCACTGACCAGAACCACTTCTTCCCCTGTACTAGCCTCGCCTGAAGAGCCGGTGTGGCCTCGGAGCTGGAGACCCAAACCTAACGCTGTGTCCTTTCCTGGAACAAAAACAGAACGACTTGAAGAAAAGAAAACCGTAGTAGGCGCTGCAATATAAACAAGACCAGATGGTATGATACTTCAAATTACTAAAGGTGCGGTGTAATGTGCCATACTATAGACCACAGACAACGCGAGTAGAGAGGGCGTGTACACGTAGAAAGGGAACAGATAGTGTGGGACGTAAAGGCGGGATAGGAACCAGTGCTTGTGGTCGTAGCAATAAGTGCGAGCCAATACTTGTGTTGCTGTATGTTAGCATTCGACCACAAAGGTCAGGTCGTTGGACACAGAGTGCGGTCGTACTGTGAAGCCTGCTATGTAAACAAGTTGCGGGTAGTTTTGTTAATGGTATATTAGCAAACATAGGACACAACAGGTGAATTGACCTGCTATGGTAATTGGAACAGGAGAAGGGAAGGTTTGGAACGTAGGTAGAATACGGATATTGTGAGAAGTGAAGGCGACATATGGAAGTAGTTCGGTGTATTGTGTAGTGGACGAGAGTACGAATTACTAAGTTCATTATATGTGTACATAATGCGTAAAGCTGTGGTTGTTAGGTTTTTAGTGGATGTCGCAGGAAATTCCAACGCGGGGGGAACGTCTCTTTGCTGAACAAACTAAAACGCAGCCGTGTAACGAAGAAGTTGTTGTGGATGACTTTAACACACCAATGGCAGACGGCAATGGCACAGATGATGAGGACATTGAAATACAGCGTTAGCAGGATGTACGACGTTGCTACCAGAAATAAGTCCAACAGTTGTTGAAGACCACAAAAGCAATAGTTCGTCATCCCATGCTCCATCACCACCAAAGAAACCGTTCACAAAATTCCCGGAAAATCAATTGGCCGATGCATACAAGAACTAGACCAAGTAGCCCAGAGGGCCAAAGCCTCCCCAATTGTGTCCTCCTAGATGAGCAATTGGCATTTCACCGCGTCTGAAAATCACTTCCGTTAAGGCACAAAAAGGCAAAATTAAAAAAGAAAGACCGTCTTACAAAAATTTGATAATACACACTTGCATTCCTTACACTTCGTCGCCTTGAGCACTTCATCGCAATAAGACAACCCATGCAATCGTTCACGACCGCGCAATACGCAACTGGGCCAAGAGTATTAAGAAATAAAATGATGTACACAACACGTTATAAATCACAGCGTCCAGATCATGGGTCAGGCGTTTCAAACGAAAATAAAATGTTTCGCGCAAGATTAGGCATAAAGTTAGTATGCGAGTCGACGTTGATGCCGCTTGCGTCCAAAGAAACACCGCAGACTTTGTTCATGAGATCAAGTCTTTCATTACAGAGCACGTATTGACTCCCGGACAGATCCTTAATACAGATCATTCCAGATTTGATAAAGAGTTTTATTCTGGCAAAACACTTCCCATGCATGGTAGCAACCCAATCTTTGCTGCCATGGGTTCAATCGCCGCAACGTCGCACCCATATATGATTATGCCGGTGATTAGAACGGATGGCACACTGCATCCACACATTTATGTTCCTGTTGCGAAGCCCAGTAGTCATTTTCCCGCGAACATGGCCGCTTAATTCCCTAATGTGAGGGCATATGCAAGTAGATCAGCGAATATGACCAAACGCGATTAGCAAATCTTCCTAGAGCAAATTTTGTGGCCCGATCTTCAGAGTAAGAAACGTGGTTTGCTTTTGGTTGACTCCTGAGCTGCAAACAAGGATGATGATCCTTACAACAGGACAGTTCCTGCCGGTGTTGAGTTCAATACGAAGCTGATTCCTGCGAAATGTACAGGTCTTGTACAACCTATTGATGTGTTCCTTTTTCGTCCATTCAAAAGCATGGTGAAGTTCATCACAGATAGATTGGTGTTCTTATCCAGCATGAAACTGTGGCAACGCGAGACCTTTCTCCGCCTTCAGTCCTTTGTTCATTATCAGTTTTCCTCAAGATGATTCCCTTTGGGTTTTTCAAATGTGGCTACTCCATTGAACATCCCGGGCAACTGTAAACATCTTCCGAATATTGCTTCGAAACAGGATTTACAGATGAATGCTGCAGGAATGCGTGTGAGCAGCATGATTTTATGCTCTGTGCTCACTGCGAGAAATGTTTTTGTGTTGACCACGCATTCATACATTCATGACGTCCATGTAAACTGCAACTAAACTACATCGAGTGAGTATTGTTCTCTATTTTTTTTCTCTATTTATACTCACACGCGTTCAATATCCACTCACAACTATCGTTCATCCTTTCACAATCCTCCCTATTGTCTTTTGTATTACTTATTCCTTTTTCTTGTGCCTGAATTGCTTTATTGTGCTATATCAGATATCTCAACTTTCTGCAGAGCTGATAACATTACGTTTGAGATGCCAATCCTGTTTCTGGTCTTTCATAGTCCTGCAATCCCTTTTATGGTTCGTATGTTCCTTTGGATTGGCTTTCTTTTCCTCTTTGCAGGATATTCACTTTCACCGTCAGTACTGTTTTTCTCTAATTTTTCCGCCATTGAACGTTTCTTCTTCCCTAGCTCTACTCCATATGGTCCTTAGCAGCTTACATTTTGGTGATCTGCATATCCTTTTATGCTCAATCAGATGCCACATGTTTGTATCGGATTTGGGCGACAACCATATGGTCCTTTATTTGTACGCTACGTTTTCTTTGTGTCTTCTTGGTGAAAACTTGTATCGTGCAGTTTCTTTCAATATAATATGTTTTCTCTTGTTCCACAAATGTGTTTGATTAGGTCAAAACCATCGTTTCTAAAACCTTTTTCATGTCGCTACCCCTTTTATCATGTCTTCTGGCTGGCAACCCCCAAAAGTACTTTTCTTGTTTATATCAGCCTATCCCATAAGTAATGCCGTATTTTTCCACCATGAGGAACAGAACAATAACTTACCTGAAACACTACTGTTAGTCAGGTAAACAGTGTTTATATGGCACCGTTCCTGCGGTTTATATGTAATGTTACGGTAGAGGTCCCACTTTTGATACTCTGTCACAACGCTGTAGGGAAATAGCTCACGTTTGTGGCGGGTGAGCAACGACCTTTAGATGTAAACTTGCTGTTGCTTTTGTTGAGGCTTTAACGCATAGTGTACCAATTTTCGGAGTATCAACATATATCCAAGGTTCTGCAGATGGCAATGAACGGTCAAATGAGTGACATGGAGTTCGCTGGCCAAGTCTTCAACAATTTGCATTACATTTGCCTCCACTGCTGCTCGCAGGGCATCATTATCCAGCAGCACAGGTCTCCTTGCTCGTGGCTTATCAGTGAGGCTGGAACCACCTCTGGCACTTTCTCACACTCACAGTAATCTGACAACATACTGCTGTGATGTTTCGTGCCGCGTCCCTGGTGAAATTCATATCCCAGTAGCTCACATGCGTTGAAAATAAGTGGATTAAACGCTAGTAGTAAAACGTTATTTTAACGTTCTAAATGTACCGAAATATTCGCCTATTCAACGGTTTGTTCGACGTTGAATAATGGTTAAGAAGAAACAATTTGAAATCACGAAGCGGCCGATGAAGAAACGGGTTCATTTGGCCAAAACAGAGGATGCTTGCTGTTTATTGGAATTACATAAATTTAGTTGCATTTTGTCCGTTGCTTTCTCATGATATACAATATTAATTTCTCAATAGTAAATAATCCCAGTGGCTGCTGTGGGGTTCGAAGCTGGAACGTTCTGCAGTCCTCGTTGGTATCCTGACACTTTGACCGCTTATCCAATTTTTTTCTAATGTTTCCTGCCCTTAGCAAGTTTAATTACTTCAACTTTACTTATTCCGTTTTTCACTGAATATACTGATTTATCCTAACAACCTTAAACCCTAACTTAAAATCAGACACACAAACGTCCATATCCTGGGCGGGATTCGAACCCACGATCTTGGGGTCGATGGACTACCGTACTAGGCCGCTCGACAAGATTGATCGGCTTCCACAGATCCACTTTTGATTAACTTGTAGTCTAGAATGCAGTAGCTACGGGTCGTTTCACCATCATGTAAGGATAAAATTAAAGAACACATTACTTCTTTCTTTTTATGCGCATTTTCCTTCTTTAACACCTTGACCATCGCTGCAAGATTAAATTTTTATTTCTCAGTAAGTGTAGTATGTCGTCTAAGTTAACGCATATAAAGAGAAATCCATGTCATAGCTGAAAACACTTCACATTAACGCCCTATTGACAAAATTAAATATTCGTTGAAATATAGTTTAAAATTCAATCTGTTTTCACCATACAAATGGGAATATGAAAAAAAAGTAGTTAACATCATTTTATTTGCTTTTAATTATAGTGTTTCAGCTATTAAATTAGAAATACACGTGTGAAATGAAATGTATAACATAGTATAGAAGAAAGTTGAAAACACGTCACATTAACGCCATATCAACGAACTTCAATCCACGTTGAAATATAGTTAAAAATTCCATCTGGTTTCAACGTTCACGTGAGAACATAAAAATTAGTTTGTGTAATTCAATTGTTTTCTAATTGACATAACATTAGTAAGAAAAACATGAAGCTAAATGTATACCATAGTTGATGGAAACACTTTGCATTAATGTCTTATCAACACAATGACGTCTTTGTTGAAATATGGTTTAAAAATAAACATATTTTTGTAACCAACAATGGTTAATCAACGAAATGAATCTAAAATAAAAGTTCAAAACACATATGTGTGTTACTGAGGGTACAACATAACACGTCGTATGTGTTCCTCCGTCACTGGCATCATCAAACACAAACCACACTTTCAAAACTTGGAGTAGACCGTTTTCCTTCTGCACGCTCCTGCACAATCAAGTGCTCTATATAAGCCTCAGCTACGGTACGTGCCATTTATTTCACTATTGACTCGTCGGATGGCATTATTCCAGCGGTCATCGCACATACAACATTACTTATGGAATAATCCGATAATAAGCGGTTTCTTTCACTTTGTGTGTGTTGAAGCCTTCAGCTATTTAATACATACGCACACCACGCACCCTTCGTGACCCACTTGCACACACCCCGAAACCCCATGTTGAGAAACACTGATCTAAACATAACTGTTAGTTTGCTACTACTCTGAAACTCAGAGCGGATCTGAAACATTATCATGTACTTCGAACTATAGTGACCTGAAACCACGGTAAATAACTTGTGATTGTCACAGCAACCTTCAACCACATAATGATTCGAAGAAGACTTAATTGCTTATGTCTATAGACTTAGTAACCAAAATAGTTATGCCTTAAGTCGAATATCTGGATCTTATCTTAAGTTTGAATAATGTTATAGCCCATTTGCTATCCGCCATGTTATAGAGCGATGTGCAAATGAATGTTGGGATCTTACCTGCTAAAATATGACGTATAAAAGTGGTGCTAATGGCAGTAGTTTCTGAATTCTTATTTTTTCTATGTTTTGGTAACTTACAACTAAAGGTTTAGCATAAAAGACTTCTTTCACTCTCCATCTCCCATTACCATAAGAACGACGTCCGAATAACCTAGTATTTGGTAATCGGTGCCTTCTAACTATTGACTCTACATAATTTCTTTTCACTGAACATTTCTCAACAGATTCAAATAGTAGTATTAACAATTGAAGAGTGTGAGGCGAAAACAAGGTAACCCACAAATGTTTATTTTTTGAGATATTCAGTACCCGATAGAAAGGAATCATACCGCGTCGTTTAATGTTGTCCGACTTCAAATTGTGCTCCAGAGATGGCAGCAATATTTACTTCTGGTAAGAGTATTGTAACATTTTGGGACTCATAAGATGGTAACCAACAATTAAGATGGCGGGAAACGAGGAGCAGTATACCAGCTTGCCACTAAAAAGGAAAAGAATTTGTAAATTAAACATTTTTTACAGCGAGTTCAGTGAAAAGATTTATTCTTAAGTGACTTAGGTAGCGAATATTATGGTATAAATAATAAAACATAGTAACCCACACAGCAGCATGAAAAATACGCGTTGAAAACAAATTAATGTACCCTGAATGTGAGTCTGAAGATTAAAAAGCAGACGAAACATGTCTCGATAACAAATAAATGCTACACTCCAATGTTTCTTTCGTATGAAGGGAAAGTGTTGCAAACCGTTGAAACCAGAGTTGCCGCCTGTCCCGTTTCTGTCGGGACCGTCCCGATTTTTGGCCATTTGTCACGCGTCCCGATTCAATATCCGTCGGGACGTAGATTGTTCCGATTTTCACAGTTCAGAGTTGACACACAAAGGATATTTAAATGCGTAGGCACAAAATATTTAGTATAAGACGACACCCAGACGTAGATTTGTCGAAAAACATTTTACTTTTTAGCATTACTTCCCTCTGCATGTCCGTTACTTATTTGCTGCTTAACAAAACACGATTGTTTTCATTGTTTCTTATAAGTTTGTATGCAAAGGAAAAAACCTTTTGGGTAAGTAAATTATTAAATATTTCAGGCAGAATTCAATTTGAATTTGAATTTATTTTAAGGACTTTAGACAACTTTGGTTCAGGTCAGATGGACGATGATGGGATGAATTGGTCAAATGAAGAAAGTGGGAGGAAATAGGAGCACCCCGAGAAACGCACGCACACGGTGTTTGTCCACTACAAAGTCCACATGGCATGAGCAGGGATTGATCCAACGATCCCCAGCACCAGAGAAGCGCTCTACCAACTGAGCCACCATGGCCGCAGGCACAATTCAAGATTAATTTTACATTCTCTCAAGAAAGTTTATTAAAATGGGAACTTTATGGATAAATTATAAAATTTCTCGAAACCAACTTTCTTATTAACGGTGTGGAAGGGAACTTTTATATTCGACTTAAAAGTTGTTGTTAAATATAATTAATGAGAAGTAATACAATTTATCTTAACTAAATTGGTAGCACGTTTTAACTTCAGATGTCCAGGTTGGCCCAAAAACTGGTTTAAAAATGTAAATGGTAAAAAAATAATTCCTTGAAATACCCTCAGACCTTCTACAGAAGGTACTAATCAGAAGAGCAGAAATTTTCGCTCAATTTTCAATAAGAGCTTTTATAAAAAAAATAATTTACCACGAAACATTCTTGCTTTGGATACAAAATTTGAACTTTTGAGATACGATTCCGATGCTTCACGAATGTCATTTATTCCTAAAAATGGAAATAGCGATTTCGTATTCCTTTTTGTGTGGTTTACAATGCAACATGAATACCACTCAAGTTCTTTTTATTACCATCTTTCACCGCGAAGCTCTGTTGCAAAGTTAATGGCGTTCAGTTACAAAGGACAACAGAAGACCTGATAACTTCTCTCAATGACAACAATATGCCAAAAGACGTCCGGACGAACTTATGCACAATAAACATCTTTGAACGTTATTCTTAAGTACCGGACAGGACAATAAAGACCCGTTAGAAAACGTAATCTTGCGGTTGCCAGCCCAATATAGGCGTTAGTGCTTTGGCTCGATGGCTATATGATCGGGTTCAATTTCCGGTGAGATGAAGTTTTTTCTTTTTTCATTCACATGAATATTCTTACTTACGAATAATTAATACTTAGTCTTACCACCTTATTTGCACTTTCAACATTTTGTTACGTAGTTTCCATTTTCAAAATATGAAAATCTGATTATAAAAGAGTGAAATATTCAGATGAAATATGATCTGAAATTCATCTAAAAAGATTACATTTCCATCGCAAAGAGTTACTATAAATCCAGAGGGTAGCTACAATGCCGTGAGACTACACATTGCGGATGTCCACGGGGCCTTACGAGAGTCAAATAAATGTAAAAAAAAAAATGAGTTAATGGTAAACCCAGCAGTCATCACAAGAGATGACGTTTCGAAGACGTTTTAAAACTTTCTCAGAATTGCAATAAGGAAGGGAATTTTAATGCTTGGATTTTTTGATGAGAATTTTTACGCTGTCTGAAGAACATCATCGTTTTAGAAATCTGAGATCATTGTTCTGCACAGTTGGTGTATGAAATTTTATGGGAAGGATTCTGCTTGCAGGGCCCTAGAGAAAGAACATAAAAGTTCGTTGCAATGGGGGGCTAAATTCTACTTACGCTATTGCATCACATCATCTTTAGAGCAGTAATTTTTCAACTTTTCTTCAATGAAAATTAGCTTCAAAACAATGGACTCTCTTTCCACTATGGATAGATTTAAAATTCCACCTAATTCGAGCGGCCGAATTTAGTATGTACTGATACAATCAAACCTCGATACTAAGCCTTCACGATCTAAGCAGAAAGGTGGCAACCCTGGTTGAAACATTGGTCAAAATTGTCACTGTGTACGTAAGATAGACTTGAATGTAGCTTTACTTTTGTTTAAATCCGGCAGGGTTTTCTACATCTTCCTGTGGAAATATTATTCGTCTCTGGATGTAAGTGGATATTTTATAAACTTCTCGGGGTGTATGAAGACTCGGTTCCTTTACACGTTTAGAACGTTAGGAGGGTATTTTTCGTTCTCTGAACGGAATAATGTAGCTTTACCCACCCCTTTAAAATCCCTGGAAATGTTATTAATGTCCTAGCAAGGTTGTGAGTTGCTAATAGCGAAACCTAGAGTCTGTTGCAGCTGGGAATGCATTTGTTCTGATGGCGCTGGTATCACCATAACATTCGTGTTTACAGGAACAACTCGTTGTCGAAAGCAGTTTCCAATGCAGAATATGATTCGAACATTATATAATGCCTGTATGAAAGAAAGTGTAAGGATAGGACCAGATACCTGTTAGTTGATTTTCTATTAAAGAAATAAATAGGACAAGAGACTATTTTTCGTATTTTAATGGAAGATGCAATGACGCAACGTACGTCAGACAAGCGTAGTGACAAGTCTATATCTAATGTAACATATTGTGTCGCACATTGTTCATTCTCGTTCTTTAAACGTAATTACACGATGTTTCCAGAGGTTAACATGCCGTATTAGTAACCGAAATATGACAAGTTTGAATACCGTTCACGCCAATTGAAAAAAGAAAACAAAAAGTGTAATCACAAAAAAGCTGTCGTACCTCAATAGTATAGCATTAGCTTAGCATTTGAGAGGTCGTAGGTTCAATCCCAGCCTCCACCATGATGACTGAGGTCCGTTCAGGGTTTCTCCTCAGTTACACCAGTCAAATGCCGGGATGGCACCTTCAACGTAGGCCCTGGAAGATATATTCCTGTATCATTTCCCCTACCCCTTCCCCAGCCTGAGTCTTAGATGCCTGAATGGCATAAATTAAATCAAATCAATTGAACAAAGAATTGTATACAAAACTTTGCAGGATGAAGAAATAGTATTCACTTCCGAAGCGTTGTAATCTCCTTAACACAAAGACAACGAGTATTCGGGGTGGCCCAGAGGCTAGCACGCTCGCTTTCTATGTGCGTGGTTACGGGTTCGATTCCTGCTGGAGTCCATTGAACGGAGTGTTTCGATACCTACTTTATCAAACAAAATACTTCCACTCTTTAGAAGCTCGTTTAGCAAGTTAATAACAAATCAATATTTTTTTTTTTGAAAATTATGGCTGTGCAATTCCCAGAAATAATATAGCTCCCAAAATCAGCAACGTAGATTCCCACAGCATTAAATACATATTTTATTCCCGCTATTCGCAGTAACAAGGAGGAAGGGAGATTTTGCTTTGATTACGGCGCTATTCTTGTATTCGTTTGGTGGGAAGTGATTGAAAAAGTAAATCGGAACAGGATGGTTGGTCTGAGATTTTCATTCCTTTACTCTACCATCTCAGGAATGGCTTCTGTCTTACGAAAGAGTCCCAAGCATAACAAGAGCTACAAATTGTCCTTAGGGATTTCATCGGGACACGAATTGAATTGATTTATGGATTACCTACAAAACTACATAAACAGTGATACACCCACATCAAATCAGTTGACTCGTAAGTAGGTACGCAGATTCGAATCCCGCAGCCTATCATAGTGGATGAATTTTTCCCAGGTTTCTCTCAGTTTCACCAGGCGAATGCCAGGATAGAACCATAAGGCCTTGTCCGCTACACTTCCAATCCTCCCCCATCTCTATCCCAGTCTGAGGCGCCTAAAAGTCGTACGTAAACAGATTATAATGACTAATATCGAAATAATCTTCTTCGTTATTAATCTGCCAATGTTAGAGTGAATATGCGTAGGATAAGACAGTGACAGTATATTCTGATCAACGTAATTAATCGAAATACTGACCTTTATTAACGGGTTCTAATTTGTAGGTACCATTCCGACATTTGCCTGGTGTGACTGAGGGGAAAACCTTGGAAAAGTCAGAATGTGCGGCAGCTGAGATCGTTCCCAGGACCTTCTGATGGCTAAACCGACTCTCTACTAACTGAGCTACGGTCGCTCGGTACAACA
Source organism: Lepisma saccharinum (assembly GCA_022664845.1). Lineage (NCBI taxonomy): Eukaryota > Metazoa > Arthropoda > Insecta > Zygentoma > Lepismatidae > Lepisma > Lepisma saccharinum. Next base: position 79,204 of record JAGDQP010004462.1, read on the forward strand.
TACACTACAGTTGTTCGTTCATGATAATGAATACTTAATATTACAAAAAGGATATTACGTTCTTCATTATTGCACTCAATAGAAACGAATTTCACGTTTGTTTACGCATTTCTGTTAGCTTAATACAATCACGAAAGATCCTAGCAATTATTATTATTATAGTTGTTGTTGTCATCCGTTCGTAGCTGGGCGATTAAGCAGGAGATTAGGAAAGCGCTTCAGGCCTTGTATTCATACAAAACTTCTTCAGTTAGCACCACTGCAATCATCATTCGACTGGCGTGTATGTTGTCTGTGCCGTGTTTGTATATACGTTAATTCACGGTTTGACGACCTGCATTCAGAACGGAAAAGAGCTTTATATCTCTTGTTACAACGGTCTTAAGAGTAGACCACTCTGTTCAACAGACACCAGATATTTGAACCGGGACCCACAGGCACTAAATTAGAAATGCTAACATTTCAGAAAACCGCAGCAAAGCATAACTTCTGCGATAGTATGAGACAATAAATTCTGTTTTTTTTTCAATGTCCTAAAGTTCTATAGTGGTGGTTTGTTTTTCACTATCAACTCTTTTCATTTCATTACGACAAAAGAAAGGGTTAATAGTTGACATGATCACTCATAAAAAATATCATAAAATGTGTTATGGACTTTAGTTATTGAAATTAACATTAATTAAATATTCGTATCGAACGGAAGGCCCCAAGTGGCTGAAGTCAGAGGTCTATAACTAAGCCACAGCGGCCTCCGAACCAATTTAGCTCGTATCACAACTATTGTTCATCTTTCTGTGATTTGAATGGACTATTTTCTTGCTTTTGTAGATAAAGAAAGAACTGACTTTGGGGTAGTTGAGAGTGCACAAGATTTCTGTGCACGTGGTCACAGGTTCAATTCCCGTAGAGGATCATTTAACGTTATAGTTGTCGGAGTCCACTTTATAAAACTATAGACCCTGTCCAGCTGTCCATAGTAACTCAGCAGCTCGTTTAGGACGTAAATAGCAATATTCACTCAATCTATCGAGAAAGAACAAGGGATAAAGCTAGTACTGGTTTGTGTGTTTGTAAATTGCCTTGTGTATGTACATGAGCAAAACTATTGAATATCGTTGAGATATACAAAAAATGAGATAAAAGAACATGTGATATTACTGAATAAAATACAATTTGACTAAACTTGAACTGAAAACCTTCCGAAAGCGTGGGTAAATTTGAAAAAGTTTTTATGTTGGACGTGAACCTCATGACAAAACGTGAATGTTGTATATAGTGGTTTTGAAGCTAGGAAACGCACTTATTTTGATTTTGCCTTTGATTTTTAAAAAGTTGCCATCCTTAAAACAAACATGGCCGCCAAAATGATGATTTGATAGAATACAGACCCTAAGCGGCTAGAACTAGAAACTTTAAACTTGGTAGAAACGTTGATTACTGCAAGAGAATTGCAAACATATGAGAAAAGTTTTTGTAAGTCGCCATCTTTAAAACAAATATGGCCGCCGAAATGATGATTTGATAGAATACAGAGCCTAAACGGCTAGAACTAGAAACTTGAATTTTGGTAGAAACGTTGATTACTGCAAAAGAATTGCAAACATATGAGAAAATTGTACAAAAGTCGCCATCTTTAAAACAAATATGGCCGCCGAAATGATGATTTGATAGAATACAGAACCTAAGTGACTAGGCCTAGAAACTTTAAACTTGGTAGAAACGTTGATTACTGCAAGACAATTGCAAACATATGAGAAAAGTTTTTATAAGTCGCCATCTTTAAAACAAATATGGCCGCCGAAATGATGATTTGATAGAATACAGAGCCTAAACGGCTAGAACTAGAAACTTGAATTTTGGTAGAAACGTTGATTACTGCAAAAGAATTACAAACATATGAAAAAATTGTACAAAAGTCGCCATTTTTAAAACAAATATGGCCGCCGAAATGATGATTTGATAGAATACAGAGCCTAAGTGACTAGACCTAGAAACTTGAATTTTGGTAGAAACGTTGATTATTGCAAGAGAATTACAAACATATGAGAAAATTGTACAAAAGTTGAAATCTTTAAAACAAATATGGCCGCCGAAATAGTTTATTGAAGGGATACACAGCCTAAGTGACTAGGCCTAGAAACTTGAATTTTGGTAGAAACGTTGACTACTGCAAAAGAATTGCAAACATATGAGAAAATTGTACAAAAGTTACCATCATTAAATAAATATGGCGGACAAATTGATTTTTTGAAAGAATACACAGTCTAATCGCATAGGACTAGAAACACGAAACTTGGTAGAAACATACATTGGTACAAAAGAATTACGAAAATGTAAGAATATTTTGGAAAAGTCGCCATCTTTAAACATAGTGCACGAAAAAATCATTTTGCACATCACTTAAGATAGAAACCTGAAATTTGGTACAAAGATATAGTTTGACGAGTAGATTACGAAAATGTAAGAATATTTTTAAAAATTAGCCATTGGTGGTTCTAGATAAAATATTTATTGAAGATATCTAAGAATGGATATTGCTGTCAACGCGAATGAATTAAAGAAATACGTTATTTATGGAACATTTATGGTATTTGAGTCGTGCAAATGTGCTTTAAACCATTTGTCTTTGCTTATATTTTATTGGACAAACTGATAATGAGACAGTACATTGTGATTAGTGAACAAATTCTATAAAGATGGCCAACAGGGGGAGTCGAACCTAGGTGCTGATGAAACTGTACATATTAGTAGTTTGTGAAGGTTGCACTAAAAAGTTAGTTGTGATTAAATAATAAGCATCATAGAACATCGGAAACCGTTATTGCCACTAACATGTATAGCATGCTATAATGATAGTCCTATGGATACAGCTTAGCACAACTGCATTGACATTTGCAAGGAATCTAAGGGAGAAATTGTGTAGGGAAACTTTACGGTACTTGTAAGGAAATTTATGAAACATTTTAGAGATGCATTCCAATAATATGATTACATTGTCAAAGTTTTGTATGTATATATAAAAATAATTAGAAATGATGAGTACTTGGAGAAATTGCATGAACTTTTATGGATAAAGGGCTGGATTTATGGCTGTTGTACTTGGTGTCCTTAAGGAAGAAATTGGAGGAGAAGTACTTTCAAGTAATGGTTAAATAATGTGTAAACTTTATAGGTAATAACAGACCCATAAGAAATCATGATGTTACGAATATCATTTTTAAGACGAAGAGTGTAACGAATTTAAATGAAGTGACGTAGTTGAAAGAAATAAAAGGCTTAGAGATGTGAGTTGCGCAGAAGTGTTTTAAAATGACCGTGTTTGGGCACAAAAAATATTGTTGTATAAGCCGAATACAGATTTTGTTCATGTGCTTTATGAACTGTTTAATAAGTTTCATTGTTATACCAGAATTAACTTTATTTCTTTTCATCGGTGTTTGGCAGAGCAGGTAAACATCCATTTGGACAATGTGCGTGAAATTCTGCAAGAAAAAGTTAAACCTAGTGAATGAAACTGTATAATAATATTTTATGTGAAATGTGTAATTTTATGCAGTGACAGTGTATTGATTAGTACTGTAGAAACAAAATCAAATTTAACACAAACTGTGAGACTAAAAAGAAAATTAGACTTAACAGAAAACTATAGCTTTTGTAGAAAAAAACATTACTTGAACGTGAAAAGACATTTAAGTGAATTGGAAAATACTATTTTTAGTGAACGAAACCTAAGTAATGTATATTATGGTGATGGTTTTTTAAAAAAATAAATAGTAAGGTGAAATATTTACGTGTTTTATTTTTATGTGTTTTCAGAATTATGATGAGGTATGTAATATTTAAAATCCGGTGTTTTAATTTTGAGTATTATTTGTAGGCTTTAAGGCTGCCATATTAAATTTTGTTTGATTCACATTTTATGCTCTGATGGATGGTGTTGATATTTATTTAAAACATAATATTTTTACTTGCAAATGAGTTGAACTTCGTATTAATAGTTTTATGTATTTATGTTAGGATAGTTATTTGTGGGAATTGAACTGACAATCTTTTTATACTATTCACAATGCTGTACACCAATTTGTTGATGTCTTAATAAATACCAGATAGTACAGAGATAAATAAAACAATCATTAACGAAAGAAATACGATTTATTTCCAACTACACAGGTATAACACATAAAATCATGGAAAGTATAAAATTTGCATTTGATAGGTTTAATGTTATAGAAATATAACTTTTGCGTACAATTATTAGAAAATTATTGTAACTGTGTTTTTAATGTTGAAGCTATTATTCGATTTAATAGATAATAAAATAATTGAATGACAGACAAAAACCATACAGTACTTTTTATATATGTAAAAGCTTAATGAAAGTGGGTTTTTGATTATTTAAACCACTGGTCTGCATTTTAGTTGAAGACCAAAGAACAAACTTTTATTTTGTTAGGGAATAGTTTACTGTGTTTCAAAATTAAAGTCTAGTATACGTTTGGGTAATGTGGACTGTAAAAGTAACATCATCATTTAATAATGAAAATTATGATACAGAAATACCTTTTTATTAATATTATATATATCTTGACACTTTGTATATATCCAGACTTGCATTGGAAATTTTAGTAAGTCACCATTGCAATCTAAAATGCTGATGGAAACAGAAAACATAGGGTCCACATTGAACAGTTAGATTCGTTTTACAAATGCAAATACATTTTTGGCATATGCTGTAGGATCTGAAATTTGATGATGTTGATAGCGTACGGTAATTCTCATTTAATAAAGCGAGACCTTTTATTGTTGTTATTATGTTTGGATATAATTTTAAAATCTTTTGTATTTATGGGTGCAAACATTAAATCTAAATATGTGTTGTTTGTCCAATATTTTGTACAACTGTCACAGCAAAACAAACTATTATTATTACTTTTACTAAATGTAGCATATACATATGTTGTTTCAGAATAAACTGAACTAGTTTTAATTTGAAGGAAGTTGTAATATTAATACAGAATCACGAAATAATAGGAAGTACGATTTTTTATCTTTATAGACATTAAAGGGTGACACGATGAGGGAAATGGCTTGGGGAAGCTGAAGGCCAGAGTGTATGTTGATTATGTTATTTTTGCATTTGCAGGACGTAATTGCATTTAAAAGCAGTAAGGATTGTTGAGTGTTGCAATTAAACTTATGACATATTAAATGCTACGCAAACACTACCACTCATTCACAATCAATGAAGCCAAATATTTGTTTAATTAAACTATAGAAATGATAACACTATGAAATTAATTTTGGAAAAATGTTACGCAAGAAAAAACAAAGCAACCAATTGTGGAAAGACAATGCATTTTTTTATATAATTTGTAATCTGATATTTTCAGTAAAGAAAATGCAAAATAGATTTTTCTTCACATGGGAATAACATTTTGTTATCCAACGAGATGCGTGTCTATAAAATATATTCTCTTTTTATCCCCATAGAATAAAAATAAGAATCACAGCTTACGAGTTTTGTTCCATATTTAGTCTTTTCTTTTTTACTCGCAGTATGAGAAGGATTTTAAAACGAAAAAGATATTTTATTGCGTAATGGTAACGAAGTATTGGATTAATCTGTTGTAATTACAGATCATTGTGCATGAAAATTTAACAATGCTTCAACAAATACTTTTATCGTCAAAGACATGTTAAAGAAAAGTGCGATCACAAACTAAAACATGTATTTGT
>JAGDQP010004463.1:0-84938 GCA_022664845.1 Lepisma saccharinum
CCTACATTCTCAAGAATTGCCTTATGATTAATTTTCGTGTTTTATAAGTATGTGAATAAATACCTAGCTTGCTTGGATATTGCTATTATAAAATGAACAATTATATTCAAAACTATTCAGTTAACATATATTTTTTATGTTTATATTTAATGCATATTTTAACGTAAGAATATTTTATCTTCCCTAATCCTAAACCAGATAGGCATTTTATTATTTTTTAATGTTCCTGACGTGACATCTACTTTTCCCCTTATTTTAACTGAAATAAAAGGATAAAATAAATCCGCAAAGTTATTCCAAATTTATATAAAGCAAAAGCGCTACAACTGGATAATGTTCCGCTTTTAGTGGATGAAAATTTTGGAGAAACATTTACAATATCGTTAAGTTATTTGATCGCCTCATCTGTGACGCCATAATTTCCTGTCAGTACATTTACTGAAAAAAACAAAGTATTTAAAACATTTATTCTTTTATAACTTAAAGTTCCATAACCATTATCCTCCCCTCTTTACCAAATAGAAATACCTTTCTTTATTTTCCATGGTTTCCAAAAATCAGTAAATTGGAGGTAAGCACACTATGGGCATATAAGTAACTCAGAACGAAGAGGGTGATGACTCATATTCTTAAGAATGCTAATCGAGGAAATTTCCCATAATAAATGGATATGTTTTTGTTGTTTTCAGTTACTATGGAACTTAAAAATAATTATTTAAGACTTTCTGAGAATCTGATGTTTATAGGCTATAAAATAAATTAAAATTCATTATTAAGATATGGATTTTGATAAATGACGTTTCAGTAAATTCCTCCTGTGAGCGTGGCAAGCAATTTAGAATAAATTGCTCGTTTTTATTGCAACTTAAAAAGACAAAATCAATAGGACACTTGGTAAAATTTACGTTTTATTACAATTAAAAAAATATGGCATGAAGCACACTATTTGTTCGGCTATGATGTGTCGTACTGAATATGTCAAGGTTTTAATTTATGTTTGTGTCTATGCTACTATTAATCAATGTCTTGGTGTTGTGTACAAAACAATGTAATAACTTTGGCGGTGTGACAAGTTTGAGTGTCACCCAGGTGGAAAATTGTAAGAAATTTGAAAAAAGCACTGGTAATTTAACATAAATGTTACAGGAATGATTTGACACTTAATAATTGCAATTATCAAGTGATAGCAAAATTGATTTAAAAGATAGAAAATATGACACCAGAATTACGTTTTGAGCTGTTTCCCTAGCTAGTTGTATATTTGACATATGAATAGAATACTTGATGTTTGTCAAATATTACTCTTCATAACACTTTACAGAAAAAAAACTTTCTGAAAACAAAATAATGATCATTCTATATGATATGCTGATTACTGAATAAACGACTTGCGCTGAAGACTCATTATGCTTATAAATAGGGACAGTGTGCTTTATTGAATGAATGACTTTAAATTTCGTGAGTGAATATGTTAAACAAAATTCGTAAATGCAATGAAAAATATTGACAGAACAAGGGAAAACTTCTTGAGTAGGAAAACATTTTTTGTTTGTTTCCGAAGATGTTTTAAAATTTTAGATATAAACCTTATAATAAAACCTAAGGCGTCATTTTAGGGGGGGGGAGTTAGGGGGCCAAACCTCCTCAAAAATATTATTTGTTTTTTATTTTGATTTATGATGCTTGTTTTATATTGAAGCTGTATAAAAATGACACAACATATAAGAGTGACTCTCAGTAATATTTATACTTTAAATAGATTATATTGACTTAAATTTCAGTTTAGTATGAACATTGTTTGCATATTTAAAAAAAAGTAACATTATATTAGGTGTAGCAAGTAAGTTGTGAAAAAACGGTCCTCAATTGTAATGCTACTTTTGCTTGTCTAAACTAAACTAAAAAGAAAAGGTTTATATATTTAAAAAAAAAAGAGATTAACGCGAGGTCTAATGATTATCATCCTTCAGTCAAACTAAACTCAATTTCACCTAACATTATCCATCATTTTAATTTTAATACTTTCATCGCTTTTTGGTTTTCTAGTTACCTAACATACATTTCTGAACTTAAATTTACAGGTTTGCTTAAATATTAAGCCTACTTTAGTATAGGTAATTTCACCGACAATTAACTAATGTTTTTTATGCCCTACAATCTCTGTTTTCCCTTTCTTATCTCTTGTATCTTTTTATCTTCTCATTATCATACTACTCTATTCATTCTCATTTATTTTAGGAACCCACCGCCCTTACTTTTTGCATGGAAGAATTGCGAGAAAATTAAAGATAGCAATAAAAGGCGTCCCATTCTGCGATGAATTTGTTCCTTGAATAGGATATTTAATACATGGGATACTCTTGAGAAAGTACAAGACTTTAGTTAAGGAAAAAAAGAGTAAAAACAAAAATGGGAAAGTTTCTCTGTTAGATCTCCAAATAAAAATGTTAATCTTCAAAGATATAATCTCAACATCTTCTACTGTTCATGAGAAATCCTAGTTATGTGGAAGAAAGAAAGAGGACAGCCACTGTAAGAATAACTATTCTTACTTAATTAAACTTTTAATATATAAAGAGAAAGAGACTTCTTGCCATGGGCTTGAGCTTGTAACATCAGAGAGATCTGCTTTATCTTTCCTTGGTTTCTTTATTTCTTCTTTTTCTTCTGTTCCTTAGCCAATATCTTTATCTTCTTGTTTTCACTCTTTTTACTCCCTAATTTAAAATGGAAGCTGTTCCGTTAAATTTTGTGAAAAATATCTTAGTTTCGGATTTCACTAATTTTCTTTTTTTTTATGTCCTTTGTTCATACAGAAATAGAATATACTTAAAATGCAATGCTTACAGTTTTATCAAACTGCATATTATAAATGCTTTGGAATTACTTGATCAAGGTACGACTTTCAAAAATGTATCTGGCTACTTCCATTTCAATTCATCCAGGCAGGTCTATATCATGGTCACAGATGTTTGTTTTGTCATTATTTCCTAAAAGTATATGGAAAATAAGGAGGCCCGTAGGTATTTTGTATTTCTGAAAAAAAAAAAAAAACTCTGTGAAGAGTTACGGGCTCTCGAAATAGTTGCGAAGGTCATCTACAGGCATCAAATATAAGAATGATTTTTTTTTTTCAAAATCAATTTCTCAGAGTCTAATTTACGGATTTACATGAAATAAAGAGCTAATTTAGTAGATTAACAGTACCGATCAAATTAGCTTTTGTAATTTACAAACGGCACAAGATATCAACAAAGTGTTTCCTCTAAAAGTTGTTCAAAATTTAGCGCTTATTATAAAGGGAGCAAAATCAACCCCGGTTTCTATTTAACATGTTGAACTTGTCCCCCGTAGAAGAATTCCCGGGACGCCACTGCCTTCAGGAATATTTTCATGTGATTCCGCATATGCACTTTGATATGTACATGTTTTGTTTCGAAGATCTATGTGCAATAGGAGTCGAATTGAAGTCGTGGTACGGAAATTGAGAACCTATTAGGATGCATTTAACTTTTCAATTCACTAACACACATCACTAAATCATTCACATGTTAACTATTGGTAAGGCATTAAATCATAAATGACAAAATTTAATTGTATAAATACTGAAACAAATACAAGACCGTTACAAAATTTTAGGGGCAAAAATCAGCACATCTAGGGCCAGGCCGAAGAAACGGGAAAACGAGCATTAAAGTTCAGGTGTTTCTACTTCTACTCCAAAAAATTTAGAATTTTAAAAAGTGGGTTTTTGAGAAAATTGGGTTCAAAAATGGCTCTTTGGCAGTTTTTCAACAATTCAAAGTCCCGCAGGGCCCAAACTACTCATTTTAAGTTCAAAACTAAAATAAGGTTATTATAAAACTTGGTAATACCTACGATATGCAAAAAACCGGACCTCAATATGACTAATAGGACCCGAGTTAAAAATTATCAAAAATCGGGAACTTAGGATTAAATTTGGCAACATTGCAAATAATTTATTAAGAAAGTAGCCAATCAGAAGTAATGATTTTTACACACGATAAAATATAACATGAGACAAATATAATGCTTTTTATTTCATGCAAATCCGTAATTTAGACTCTGAGAACTTGACTATTGAAAAGAATATTCATTCTTATATTTGATGGCTGTAGATGACCGCAACTATTTCGAGAGCCCGTAACTCTTCACAGAAATTTTGTTTTGATAAAACATAAAAGTACGGGTCTCTTTATTTTGCATATACTTGTAGAAGAAAAAAGTACCACAGAGATCTTGTGGAAGAGGCATTCTTAGGTTCTTCCATTAATTTGAATTGAATTTATGTTAAGACCTGTCTCATCCCGAATGGATAATTATGCGATCTATTAGTGGAGTGCAGAAAGTGGAAGGAACCGAGAGTACTCTGAGAAAACACACGCATATGGTGTTTGTACACTACAAAGCCTCCACATGGCATGAGCAGGGATCGATCCAACGACCCTTAGCACCAGAGGTGAGCGCTTTACAAACTGAGCCAACGTGGCCCCGGATGTTCTATTAATGTACTGAATTTCTTCAATTCTATAATTACCACTAGCAAAGGAACACTGACATTTTGATTCAATCTAGGAAAGAGGTTTCTTAAGGTTGCCTAAAACACAGTCGCAGCCTTCGGCCATTCTGCAATATAATTAATAAAGTTGATCTTTCAGTTTGTTTGCGCTATAACTTACTACATCCGTGTACCGAAAATGCGCAACATAAAGTAAGCTAACCCACGGAGACGGCCGAAAGTTAAGTTTTAGGTCCATCCCTAACAGCTCGTTTCGGAAGTTAAAACATAGCCTTAGTTCTAAGAAAATGTAGGTATTTATTTCATGTTAAAATTTTCAAGTGTACTTAATGGTGCAAAACATATTCAAAATAATCAAAGTTCTATGTTTCACTATGGCGGAATCTACTTTCTAAGACCTTTCTTCCAGGGCATTTTCCACTATGACATGAACAATACGTATTTGACATAGCTAACGATCTGGACTACGTGCAACCCAGTATGACGATTCATTACAACGAGTCGATAAATTTCCTCCGGGAGCTGAACTGAGATCGTTCTGCTTCCAGCGTCAGGAATGCCATATTACTTCTCGAGAATTTACAGGGAACGATTCTCTTTGACTTTGCGATATAAGCAGTGGACACTAGAATGTTTCACTGTCACTTGCGAACAAAATATTTTTTTTTTCTCTGAATTACATTTGTTTACCAGAAACTTCCGATCAAATAATACAAAGCACTGGGCGACGTACCGAATCAACTCTACTTAGAAAGTAACGAGTTACTTATTACAGTCACTTTAAAAATATTTTAACGCGTTATTGAGAAAAGTAAAACATTATTGTGATGTAAATACTGTATATAAAATACTTGTGTTGCGTTATCTTCCAAGTCTTGCTTGTTCCCTATGTGGATGTGAATGTATGTGAGCACATGCAAGAAAAAGAGAAATGAGTAAGTGAGATTCTGTGTGTATGAGAGAGAGAGAGCAAAAAGGAGAGAGAGAAGAAAGAAAGAAAGAGAGAGAGGGAGAGAGAGAGAGAGTACTAAAACAGATTAATCTCTCTGGTAAAATGTTGTAATACAATGCATCCATTTCATGGCATAACTACCCTTAGAGTTATATTTTCTAATGTAAACTAAAAACAACTATGTATCAGGAAAGCAGACTCGATAGAAACAGGGAAGGGCAACAATATATATATAAAAGAAAACTTGTGGAGGGAAACTAAATTCTAACAAAAGGGAAAATAGAAGTTAACAGCTCCGATCCATCTTCCCAGCTTAAAAAGGACAAAAAATATGTAGGTATACTGTTTCAAAGGGAAACAAAAGTGTAACTAACAATCGATGCTACCAAATCATATTCTCTTTTTTTTTCTTTTGTTTCACTCTGCATTGGGTGAGGGGGAGTTTCTCATCTGACTCTTCAGTTTTCCATTCTTCTCGAGTGGAAGGGAAAAGATGAGTGGGATTTAAATACAAAGTGTTTAGTATCGCAAACCATTTTTCCCTTTTCAGTTTTTTTTTATTATTTTTTATTTTCACGTATGGCTAGGGAGGCTACAAGAGAATACCAGGGTGTGAAAAAAATCCTTCTCACTTGCAATGTAATCGCTATATTTATGACCATCAATAAATTTCCACCTCAATTAAAACTCGGCTCAGCAATCTGCTCCAAAGCAATAAAAATACTGCAGCACTTTAAATGGTGTCTTGTAATCTAGCCGTTTTGCCACCACTCCTCCTTACACACACACACACACACACACACTATATATATATAGTGTTCATTGCTTTTTTTGTTGTAGACGATGGGTGTCAACCATATCACCCAGAAGAACAAAAAGAGGTAATGAAAATATGCGTGTCCAACTGCAGAATAACAACCCTACTCACACATTGGGTATACACTCGACACTCATATTGTGCAACTTTCTCCTCACTGGCCCATTTAGTTTAAGCATTTTGAGAGTGATTTCACATCCCATTGAAAACAGAGGGTTATAATGACTTGTGAAAATGAAAGTCGTACGTTGTTATGATTAAGATCTTATGTTTGGATCCAATCATGAAATCATAACGGTGGTAAATTCCTTACCACATCGTTTTCTACTACCCTTCTATTTCACCAAAGTATTCATCGAAATTGACACACTCGTATTATCTTTTTTTTTAATGAAAATTAAAGGAGAAAATAACTTTAATTAACATGTTCAACTTTATTGATCCTAGTTAAAAATAATGAAGAATTCTCGAAATTCTCGAAGTGCAATATGATACTTTGTGGACCGATACACGATAATTTTACAACAGCACTCTTTAAAATTATTCATATTATGTAGAGGGAAAATGTTTCCACTATGCGTAGAATTTCCTGTTCAGAACTATTGGTAGTAAATATTAAAATTCTTAGCATGCTTCTCAAGACATTGAACCAATAATCGATGTTTAAAGTTTAAGAATATTCAAAGAAATAAAAAAAATAAAAAGATATGGCAAGACGGAGTAAAGCCAACATTTATCATTTAGAATTGTGTAACTTGTAAGCCCAAAATTCACTGGAGTGGTACTTTTTGTAGACGAATTGGTCTTCTATTTCAAATGGAAGTTGATTATTGTTTTAAAATGTTTGAACTGTGATAATTAAATTGAAAAATTACGTATCAAATTAGGGTTTTGGAGAGTACAAAGTCTTGACGTGAATTCAGATTTTATGAGGTTTTTTTTTAGAAAGTAAACATTAAGAGCAACACGCAGGGGAAATTCTCAAACATGTAGCTAACATGGATCCAAAATAATAAACCATTGTTTGCATGAACCCATAAAATTTCAAATAGTGAGGTAATGCCAACTGTTACACTTTAAAATTATTTTTGTTGTTGTAGAAATTTACTAATGAAGTTTTCATCATTCCCAACGTTTGAAAACAGTAATGTTTCTTTCAAGTCCTAATCAATATACAACATTACCATTTGCTCCAGGAGATTCTTCAGTCTCATATTGTTTCTATGATCATATTAATAAATTTACTTTGTTTCACTGCAACTTCTAAGTGTTTTCTCCAAGTGCTGTTGGTCACTTCATATCCATGACAGTTCGGGACAACCACAAAGTGCGAAGTGTTGCTTTTAAAGCATTAGAGTATATGTAGCAAGTGTAAAACCATTTTTTAAGTTTTTTTATCCCTTGCTTTACTGATACTTTTTTACATATATTTTATAGTTCCAATGTATATGCTTTTTGTGCTCTTATATATGTTTTGTGAAAAAACAATGTGTGTTTTTATCAACGTTTTGGGCCTGATTATGAAACAACTGACTAGCTGACTGCTTGAGTGGGCTGTCAAATTGTGATGTATGCTTAAAAAATAATTCATTTTTTACCTTCCTCTCTATTTCTTCCAAAGATATCAGGGTCACAATATTTTCAAAATGAAGCTCATGGTGTTGCCTGCTCGCCTAAAGGGGCATCATCAACATCTATGGTGGTCAACATTTACACTTCCACTGGTTTTAATATGTTTCAGGCAATGTATAGTCTCATCGGACACTCGTTCCTAAGAAACATCTAGCTAGTGCCAGGATATTTTAATTTTTCAAGTGGGGTATTAGCACACTTTTCATATAGTGTTGGTAAGCCTATATCCCCAGTTTGTAATATTAGCAGAATACACTTCAAATGTAAAATGATGTTGTGGGTTATACAGGCAGCTATTGCTTCGGTCCGTTAAACATGAGGGATGATGAATCTAAACAGCTAGTCTCCCTGTGCAAGGACCTTCTAATGCAACTAAGGATAACCGCTCAATATCTCTGACAATAGGGTGCACCAAAGCTCAAGTATGTAACCATTAGACCTCGAATGTTCAACGGAACCCCTGAGCATTTGCGATCATCCTGGAAATTTAGACATTCGTACTCAAAATACTCAGAGATTTTTGTAACATATTTGTAGGATATGCATGGATAATACTAAATACAAGAACAACACAGATGCAAATAATCAGGAAGCAACGAAATTGTAAAGGATATAACTTACGACAAAAATAATATAAAAGGCCACTTTGTAGTAAAGATGAAAATAGAAAAATATATAAATCCCAAATTAGTATTGAGAGGAGAAGATTGTGACAAGGAGGGTCGTGCGAAAATGTTATTTATACAGAAAAAAGAATTTGATTAGAAAGAAAAATAATTAATACTTCTTTGGTTAAACTAAACGATGGAAAGAACGCAGAGATAGAAGAAGAGCAATTGAGATTTCGAATAAAAGTACTGACTAAGTGATACTGTTAATTTGTTAAAAATAATTGGTTTAGAGATAGTACATGTAGTGAATATTAATTTATATAAGCGTTCAGTATCCTACCAATTTAATTGTTTTCTATTTATGACCTTCAGATCTTTTTGGATCAAACCGCGATATGATCGGGAAGAGGGTGTTGGAACGGAGTCGACTAGGACTGAATTCCAAACTACTACCTTGACATTAACGTGGTGTGACTAAAAAGAACGTGAACAAACCTCAGTCAGGATAGCCAGCATTTACGCTGATCATCGAGCGGCCGTAGCTGTGGTAGAGCTTTGGCTTAGGATTCGGAAGGTTGTGGGGTCAATCCGAACGGCAGCCCATGCAGACTGTGTTTTTCCAGGTTTTGCCTCAGCCGCGCCTGGAAAATGCCGGGATGGCACCTTCAACTTAGTCCCTGTCCAACACCTTCCCGCATCATTTCACCCTCCCCATCTTGGCTTGAGCCTTAGATGCCTGAAGGCCATAAATAATTTCATTTTTAATTTCAATTAACGTTGATCCCATTTTATTCCAAATTCCACACCGATACTCCACCAACTGAACTACGGCCGCCGAGCAGAATTCGATCCAGCAAAACCGTGAAATATTGAAGCTGGTAAGTGTGGAATGGAATGGATGATAAAGAACCTAATTGTACAACAAAGAATAAGGGTAAACATACAGATCATGTTGCCTCCTGCGAGCTTTTTAATATAAAATATTGAATTGGATTAAATTGAATTGAAATGGTATTTTTTTGAAGCGGGCGAGGTTCAGCCTATGGCTGCTCTGTCACCTATAAATTGTCAAAAGAAAAGTATGGTAAGAATATTACAATAATATAAAAGAATAATACAAAATAATAACAATAATAATAAACATACATATATACTAAATGCGCTCATTCTCGCTCTCTCTCTCTCTCTCTCTCTCTCACACACACACACACACACACACACAGAAAGAGAGAGAGATACACAGGCACCCAATACACGCACTATTTTTTGTTGGTGTCAACAATTACATATTTTACGACGGAGAAAAAGACGTTCCAATTGTATATGTATATCATTCTAATTACACAATAGCAATGAGTGAAATTGTTTGGTTGGGTCATGAGTTTGAGCTTTGCAATTGCTTTCGATGGAGGAAATATTTCACCATATTTCTGATCGCATTGTAGGTGGTAGAATTTGTAATATTGATTGGCAGGCAGTTCCATGTTCTTGCTACCAAAACAGAAAATGAACCAGCTGTTTTGTAGAGTCTGAAACGGGGGACATCAAGGCCATTACTATTACGTGTTGAGTAGTGATGAACGGTTCTTCGAGGATTTACTAAGTAGAGGAGAGTTGTTTTTTTTTCAAGTTTAAATATTAAACAACAATAGTGCAAGTTACGTCTCCTTGACATAGTAAGCATATTTTCATTATTCAATTCTGGTAGTACATGTTCCGATCTATGAAATCCAAGGCTAAATCTTACGCAGGGAATTTGTATCTTGTGTATAGATATTGCCTTACCCAGGGTTAAGCCTATTCCGTAGACTACATCACAGTAATCGAAAAGAGATAGAATAAGGTTACGGACAATATAGAATTTAGTCTCTTTCGTGAAGTATTGACGTAGTTTGTAAAGATACCGCAGGTTGACAGAGCATTTGTACAGTGGGTAGACACATGGGAGCTCCAGGTAAGATTTCCGTCTATCTGTACTCTTAGATTTCTGACTTCCCTGGAATGTGGAATATTTACGTTATGTTTACTTTAATTTAATCAGGAAATATGTTCCTCAAGATATTTTTTGTTCCTATGATCGTGAATGTACATTTTCGTGGTTTAACTAATAACGCATTACTGACGCACCAATCACTGATATCTTTCAGATCTTAATTAAGAAGTGTCACTTTTGTATTTAGTAGACTGGGTGGACACGAAATAAACAATTGTGTATCATCAGCGTCAGAATGGACTTGATCATGCTTCAATGTAAGAGGTAGGTCAGAATAGTATAGTGAAAAAACTAAAGCACCTAATATAGAGCCTTGTGGCACCCCATTCTTATTTTAGCTGGTTCAGATAGTACCAGTGCAGAATTTTCTAGCACAACTCTTTGCTGTATGTTATACAGATATGAGCGGAACCACGGGAGAGTAGACTTTGCTAGATCGTAGTATTTAAGTTTGGCTACAAGTAAATCATGTTGTATTAAATCAAATGCTTTTATAAGACCAAGCAGAACTAGTAGAGTAACATAAGAGGAATGAATTGACTATAACATTTCATCTGTAACTTGTAATATTGTATTAGTAGTACTATTGTTCCTGAGATAACCGGATTGACTAACAGGTAGTAGATTGTGTTTAGTTACGTATATGTTCAGTAACTGATATACAACTTTTTTACTTTCGACAAGATAGGTAATATACTAAGAGACATTAAGTCATTTAGAGATTCAGCTTTTAGTTTCTTTGAAGTGGCATAACTTTTGCTTCCTTCCAATAGCTTGGAAAACAACCGTTATTAACATAAAAATTTATAATGTGAGCTAATTGTGATAGAATAAATGGAAGTTATAAGTTCAACATATATTCTTGTAATACCGTCAAATGCTGCAGCATTCGACTTAATGCTTTTTGTTGCTCTCTCCACTTTAAACTCTTTCACTTGACATAATCTAAATGACTCTGAGAGATTGCTAACTTTCCGTGTATTGAAGTAATTCACGTTTCTAGAGATAGCTGACTTGTCAGTAATTTTCTGAATTAGTTACATCAACAAAAAAAAATATTTATTAAATTTGGGTCATTTATCTTGCTAGGAAGACAATGCTAAGAACTTGCTTTGCCCACTTCTAATTTTCGGAGTTTATTCTCCATAGCCTTTGTAAAGAGATGCTTCAATGGAGCAAAATTAGTTGCAGTTAGGGCAAAATAATGCATGTATATTGAGTTTCCGGATGAAATGAGTTTTCTTGCAGAAAATGAAACTTCAAAGAATAAGATGTTAAATGACTGAAAATAAACTATAAGGATTGTGTAGAGAGACTGTACATACAAAAAGCGAAATAAATGATAATTTAAAAGTAATAAAACTATAACATAACAATTGGTAACCAGGTACAATAATCTGGAACTAATTATACGAGACAGAATCATATAAGAAAAAATAACGGATGAGTTAAATATTATATAGAGAAATATTGATTAAAAATGTTGAATGAAGTGAAAAGAACTACTCTGGACAATTAATGTAAGAAAACCATATGAATTTTTAATTCGCCTTTGCGTTACATAGATTAATGTGTGTCTCTTTAAGTACAACATACACCCTACGTGACGCTAGAGAAAGTTAGAAAACATTAGTGCATTAAGTAATATGCATGATTTATTTTCATACATTATCTTTTTTGTGTGTACTTGGCTTTCAAATTATGATAATATTATGTGTAGTATGCTGAGCAATGTTGAAAAATATACAGTAATTACTCGAAAATAAGACGTCCTGTTCATGTTATATTCCCATTCAAAAATTTGGAAACGATTCTTATAAACGAGTATACATAGGTATTAAAATACAAAATAATACAATGTATATATAATATTAATAAAAATAAAAATGTTTTTTAACAAGCCAAGTTATATTTACGCTACATAAAAATCTAATTATATTAAAATGTTTGAAATTAAATACAAATTTAGAGGATTCGGAAGGACTCCAGATTTCGTAGAAAACTCGCGAGTCACTGGGAATACTCTGGCTTGTATGCATATTCAAAAGCATTCAGCTTGAATCAAATCGTAATGCTTTTCCGAGACACACGCAATAGGTAAACCAGCATGGACCTGCGCAGAGCACTAGACTATTTTCTCTCTGACTAGACTTAGTAAGAACCACATATGTGCTGTTTTATAATCTGGATGACAGCAATCATCTGTGAAATATGAAGTTTTCTCTTGTTTAGAATTCTTAGATTTACCATAGCCTTATACTTTGATTGCGATACTACTACACTCTTATGAGTCTTAATATTCACATAAGCTTTTCCCAAAAATTACTTTAAAACTTAGGAAATCGTAGAGATCATATTTCCATGCCAATAATTAGAAATGTCTGAGTCTAGTTCTGAATTGGTCATCTACGTTAAATACAGTACAACCTTCTGGAATATTAATTATGTTCTAACAAGGAAAAATTCTGTACATGACAATTGGGTTCCCGAATCAAACCAATCTCAAATGAAACAACATCACAGGAAACCAAAGTGTGCCAAATCTTAGTCCCGAATTCGAAGTTGTTCGAGAGATATGAAGAAACAACAGTATTAACAACTCTATATTATACTGGGCCTTTACGTATTGATTAAGTTCTTATAAGGTTCAGAATTCGGAAAGTATCTTAAATCAAATCAGTATATACAATTCTAGTACCTCAGTTTTTGATTTGAAATGTTCACGTCTGATACTTTCCAAGGTTTTAGCCTTATTAAGGACCGAATCAACAAGCCGTAAGATATCGTTGTGATCTCATATCTCTAGAACGACATCCTTTTCGGTATTAAGATTTGGTTCATTTAGGTTTATTGTTATCCACTTTAATTTGAGCTTATTTTGTCACGTCCCTAATTCTACTGTAACGTATAGAAGGTTCAATTGTAAAATCGGTCAGACGTTCATTTATGAAGTAGAGAACTGTTTCAAATATAACTTAATACAATGAACAATTTGGTTATGACGTTTTTTGTTCTTAAAATAAAGATTGATTATGTTTGACAATTTGAAACGATTTAGTCTGATTTCCACATCCAAAATGTGCTACTCGTCTTTGCAGAAATTGGACTGAAGCTCTGTCAAATTAATGCACTATTTTTTTATCTTTCTTCAGAACTTAGATTCATGACTGCTTACTAATTGTACAATATTGTTCAAGAGAAATATATTATTAAGTACTGGCACTTCTCGTACGTTTTTAAGCTTCTTATAAGCAAAACAAAGTTTTAGGGAAGATATGTGTAGGAAGTATATTTTTACAGTGATAGTGAAAGAAAGAATAAAATACAATTTGTCAGTCATGGCACAAAAATGGTATAAATGTGGACTAGAGCTTAAGGCTAAGCTATGACGGATATTAACACTTCTGACAAGGGAACTATCTTTGGTGGGACACTAATATTATAATGAGAATTCTACATCGCAGTGATGATGTGTACAAATGAACACTTCTGTAGTACTACGTTTCGGAGTTTTGCGGAACACAAGTTACAGGACTACAGATAAAGTAACATTTTACACTATTTAATGTTATGCACGCTCCAACTGCAATCATTAGTATACTAAAATAACTCCTGGAAATATCACTGTGATAAATTTAAACGTGATAACTCATGTTTTGTGATCCAATAGTACCCAACTCTTATGATGAATACACTAATGCCACGAATTTCGGATTAGCATTGCTCGTTGGAAAGGGAAGCAACGTTCGAACCCCGCTGCCAAACATAGCACATGAAAATTTCCAGAGTTTCATTCAATTTTAAGAGTCGAATGTTGATTTGTTACCATAATTGAGTTGAGTTATATATGGCGTATTTATGAGATGAAGTTTCGGACGATGAGTCCATGCCTTCTATATGTGAAATGTGTTAGTGACGAGATTGAATTAAAAATATGTCATAAAAGACAGAACACAACTGTCGCAGTTTTGTATTATCAGGCATTGATAAGAAATATGAAAAAAGGTAAAGATATGAAAAGAAATTGAAGAGGGGAGATGGTTATCAGCTGCTGAATGGTGACTTGAATCAACTGAGATGTTATGTGTATAGGCTGTATTTGAATATTAGTTATATCGGAGTTGTAGTGAAGTAGATACTTGATTTATTTTTGCATTATATTAATAATTGTAGGTATTTTATCTAACAGTTTGAGTGTAGTCTTGAGTGTATTCAAATCATCACTGAGTGATAGAAGCAGTTCATTACTAGTTAGATCTTGAAAAATCTTGAAAAATTCTTTGAAGATATCTCCAATAGTGACATTTGAAGTAGTAGTAGTAGAGGCTGCCGGAGCAGAATCTGCAGTAGGTGAAGCGAATTTTTGGGCTCCCTGAGGAGATGTCTCAAGAGTATTTGTTCTTTTGAATTTGGCTCTGATTGTTTTTGAATGATTTTTTGAAGAGTTTTGCACCCTCTATAATTTGCTGTATGGGTGCCGCCACAGTGTACACAGTTGGGGTGGATCATCATTGTTTTTCTTTGGACATTGTGAAGATAAATGAAGCTGTCCACATTTGACACAGCGAGGTAAATTATAGCAGGATGACTGTACGTGTCCAATGCGCTGACATTTATGACATTGGAGAATAGACGAACGTTTATAGGGTTCAACTTTTATGACATGATGGATTAAATATCGTATGGTGAGAATTTGAGATGAATGTTCATCTTGACGAATCGTTGCTAGAAACAGTTGATATCTGATTTGAGCCTTGGTGCTGTTGTCCTTACCATGCATTTGCGTGACAGAAACTATAGAGAATCCTTGTAAAACAAGATCAACAATAATATCCTCAACAGAAGTGTCTAATGGCAATTTTCTGATGACAACTTTAGTGGTTCGAACGGATCTTTTATTTTCAGTAGCAAATTGAACTTTTTGCTGTAGACAAAAAGTTTGAAGTTTTTCAAAATCCTGTTTTGATTTAGTCTGAAATTTAATAAAATCAGATGTATGTTTGATGACTGGACGATCCTTACAAATTGCAGCTAAGCTTTTACAAAAAGTATATCGCTCAGTGATACCATACATGAATAAAGCAGGTGGATGTGGAGTGCGAGCAATAATAGATTTTTCATGATGAACTGTATTTTTAGAAGAGTCTAAAGTATCTGAAATTAGTGGTTGGAATGAATTTGAAGTAACAATAGATGTAGTGACAGATGAAACTGTTTGTAATTTGGCAGATTTCTTAGGAAGATGAAAATCATCAACGTCCATAGACGGTGTGTCAGGTGTCCCAGAAAAGGGCTGATTCGAACAAGACTTGTGTAAGACATCAAATTTGGGAGAGGAAGACGAGGAAGATTTTGAATCATCACTGGATGTAGCAGCCTTTGAAGCAGCAGCACGTGCAGCTTTCACTCGTGCAGCATGTTCATGATGAGCCAGCATAGAAGCATCATTATTTATTAAAGCCTTTTCCGCTAATTTTCACTCAGGCGTGATGTTTGGAAGCGAGGTTCAAACTCACGTGCTTACCCTTTCCAACGCGCAATGCCGAACTGAAATTCATATACAGTTCGGTTCTATTGGATCTATTGGTTCTATTGGATCACAAAACTTGAGTTAGCAAGTTTAAATTTATCATAGTGATATTTCCAGGAGATATTTTATTCTAATAATGGGAATTGGAGCGTACATGACGTTTAATAGTGTAAAATATTATCTTACCTACCGAGTTTCACTTTATTATATTTTTGAGAGTTACAAACGCAATTCCTCGATAAGTTTTCAAAGAACCTAGTATAAATGATTATATGCTTTTCTAAGTAGAACCTAAAGATCATTTGCATGTTGTGTCACTTGATCCATATTGTCATTTAAGAAAATTTCACTTTTTGCCTCTATAACACAACAAAATAGGACTGCATGCAATGCTTGACCACAATGGCACATTCTCCCTTAAATTGAAAGAGACGTGTGTCGGGATTCCTCCTGAAAATCAATTGGTTGCAAAATTAAGAGGATGGGAAGTTTCTTTTAGGTCACGTTTTATTTATATAATATTCGCATTTGGCAGGGTTAAGAGCAGTCAAAGAACACGTCAACTTTATCAATAATTTTAATCTAATATTAATATTATCTTCAGCGCAACCTTTTTTTATAAAAGTGTATGGGAAATGCATAGCTTCAACACATATGTATTAAGTGTTCCTGCCATTCAGGCGTTCAGAATAATTTTTTTAATGAAGTCGTGTAACTCGTGTTGCGCGAAATTGCGAAACATAGTAATACAGGAGTGTTCATTTGAACACATCATCAACGCGTTGTGGAATTCTAATTTCCGTGTCCCACCGAAGACAGTTTACTTGTGAATGCAACATGCTAGTGCCGAGTGAGAAACTATTTTATCAGTATAATGAACCAAGGTCTAAGTTACAATTAATATGAAGACTTGAGAGTGTTTGTGTTTCTTAATTTATACATAGTTTTAATTCAAGAATTTATGTAGATGTTTATATTCTTTCGTTTTCTTGATTAGTCACTTTAAATAAATTGTCTAACATTTACCGTATTCCTCGTATGTATGATTGGTATGGTTATGTGTTTAGTAAAAGGAACTATAAGCCACCAAAACATTAGGTAATAAATCTACTTTCTTTTCTATGTATGGGGTGATTAACAGTCCCTTACAGAGATGAAACGGATTACTGTGTCAATCACGCCATTAGGGGCAAGGTTTGAAACGAATCACCGGATCTAGGCTTGAGCCACAATCTCACTCGGTGACCAGAAAGGCAGGGATTTTTATTTTTTATTTTACTCTTTTAGGCTTAACAGTGTTTCTATCAAGGACGAAAAAAGACTGACACCAAAAGATTCCTATCAATAATAACAACATATGGGAATTGTCTTATGTCTCCGGAGCGACAAAACTACTGTCAAAGGTATGCTAATACAAACCCTCGGAAAGTTATTCTCTTAGAATTTTGTGTTTGGAGCATCAAATTCGATAAAATCACTAAAATATTATAAATATCTCAAAAATTAATTTCCTGTACATAAGCTCACTTGTCAAGGAGTTTCACATATTACAATATTGATTGATTCAAACCACACGAAGAAGACCAGCTCACCGAGTTAATATTGTTCCACCGGTTCAATTAGGTCAAGATTCGATCATCCGGCCTCCAAATTACAGTCAGGATTGTAATTTGGGTCAAGACTGGGTCCCGAGCCATTCGGATTAAGACGGGTCAAGTTTCGGACCAGGTCATCTGATCCCAGCATCAAAACTAACCAGATTTCAGCTCTCGTATTTGGCACTGCAAATTGCCAAAATCGATCTACAATATCGTCAGGATATATGGTGAGTAGTTTTGCCATTTCACTTGCCTATAGCTACGAATGAAGCTAGTGACCATGTTTCTAGAATATCAGTTCGTCTATAGTCACTTGTAGCTAAAACAAAGACTTTTATCTGTTTAGGTGGAAACGTCAGTAGCCAAAACAAGGGGATAAAACAATATGGATATCCAACAAAGCAAAGGATTGGACATAAAGAAGGCATATGAGACATTCGAACTGTATGACGAAATTTGTATTTAAAGAAACTACTAAACTTATACTACGTAATTTCACATTCATTGTTTCTTATAACTTTTAGTTTTCTAATAAGATCTTCATGGATAGCTTTTCATATTTTCACTGGTAACCAACGAATATACTTTTTTCTCTAAAACGACGCACATCCACACTTTTTCGAACACTTATTTTTAAAGAGTTAATTCGGAAGTGGCATTATATTAAACCTTCTTTTGAAACATATTTCGAATGTAACGTTCTTGATTCAGGAACGTAGTTTAGCATTCAGACTCCCCACCCCTAGACATTTTTGCTCATATTTAGATCCTCACCTACTTCATATTTTTACAAAGAATCTAACGGTAAATTAAATCAATAATGAGGTATCTTCTGTCTGAGCTTAATAAAGTGTGAAAAAAGTGCTCATTTTATTATTTTAACGTCTCTACTCTTTTCATGGCTGTAAAACGTCTAGTTATCCGAATAACATGAGATACGAGTACATTCAAAGTGGCAAAACCGCATTCGTAAGATCGATCTCTCGTAGTGAAATTCTGAGCTGTCCTGTTCAGCGGACGATCTTCCAAATATTTCAACTGAAATTCTGACTAATCTGACAAAAATTAGGAATGAAAAACGAGGAGCAAAAAGCGATTATAATTTGAAAGAAACTAGAAAAATAAAATAAAAAATATTCTTAACTAAAATTAGATTTAGAAGAATGACGTGTACCTTTCCTGTTTAACTTTTGTTTACAACTTATTCTGAGTTAATAAAATAAGAAAACGAATTCACATAGACACCTTATTCTAATGTTAATCCGCCTATCTACAAATTAGTTCTCGAATGTAAACATTTTAAACATACTAAGTAAGATTTAAGCCCATCACACGTCAGACAGATGATATGTCGGCAATCATTTTTCCTTGAAAAATGATGTGGAAAGCTCTGGACCATATCCATGATTAAGGTATCATTTCATCATTCGCTTTGTACAACTGAGAACAGTCTGTGAAAATTAATTCAGTATAACAGGTAGCAGAGCCCAAACCGTCGTAGTCCTAGGACCAATTGAAATTTGGCTAAGTCAACACTGGATAAGGTTTTTCTGAATATCATGTCAGAGCCAAAAGTTTGTGCCCAGTCCCTAACATTTCTTTTCAGAATAAATTTGGAATGGATTGACCCATTTGAGTAAGATTTCCTCTAACATAAAGAGGGTGTGACTTTCTGTAAGTTACTAACGACTGTGATTTAATTAGTCTACCAATTTGAAATTTATTTGGAAAAAACATTAACAGTGTACACATTTTCGGCGCTAACTGTAAATACTTAGCTCCTGAAATAATTGTATGTATATGTTACTTTCATTCCCATTTTTTGTTTTAATGAGTAGGTACTTTATAAAGAATACAGTATGTCTACAAAATTGTTAAATTGATAAATGCTATATGGGAGAAGCTTGCAGAGATATGAAAACACTTTATGCTTATAAAAGTGGCTGTAGATATGACTGTAATTGTTAACGCGAAATCTCTTTACCCCCTACATGTCACGAAAGTTTGAGGAATATCCTGCTAACACGCCAAAGCGTATGCGTAAACGAAATAATTGGAGATTACCAAAGTGGATTTAAAAGAAATAGATCTACGTTGGACCAGAGATTCGACTTGATATGAATATCAGATGTAAAAAGTGAATACAACGGGATGGTTTACCAGTTAACATACTTTTGTGTGCTACAACAATATTCCGTTCCAGAAGACATTGTTAGTGGGTGCATTCTCATGCTGAAGATGCAAATTGCAATTGCTTCATAGTTTCGCAAAGAAACCCTTCGTACTCATAAGTTATACTAATAAAATAATGATGATTCTTACATTGTTAGTAACAATATTTTCTGCACTGACAATAATTTCGACTGACAAAGCAGATAAAAGTAAAAAGAGCGTCTGTTAATAGTGTTATGAATATATGTCTTTATCATACACAGCTCAACACCACGTACCACACGAATTGAAAATCCTAGATCATTGATATCTGCTGGGACATGATAGTATTTTGCATTTCCTACTGAAGCTTAGGATAACCCTGAATAATCTAAGTCAGAATGGTGTGCAACAGGACTCGCACCTACGTGCTTCCCGATTATCATCTCAAGGTCCTTAGTATCTTTTTGTTTTGTTTCCGATTGTAATACAACAACTGTACTTTTAATACAAATTGAACGCCTAAAGCATCGTATCAAATACTTTTCTCTTTAAATATGTTATTGGGGAAACAATACCACATGATAAATATTTCAGTTTGTTTAACAATATCTAGCACATTATTCCAGGTTCAACAGCAAATAGGTACATTTCATTTGGAATATTTATTTACAAAAATGTGTTATGACATGATATAATTTCGGAGAAATTCATTATATATAATAAAAGCAGTATCTGCAAGAGAACCATGTACAGATATTGGAACGATTATAAGAATAGTTATTGATAATTTACTATATAGTTAGAACTGGCGATAATTTATTTTATATATAAATATTTGCAGGTATCAGCGAAATCTCATTACAAAATAATTAGTTGATTTGGTTGAATCGCAATTAATAATATTTGCATTCGCCAGGTCCTTGGTATGATTGGGATGGGATTAATAAAACATACATGAGTCAAGTTCATCCGCTCAAGAACACGGATGTAAAATTTGTTGCAGAATTTATACAATCAGCATTCATATTAAAAAGTGTCAACAGGAATAGATTTGTTTGTTCTTAGCTCAACATCAATATGCCGTGAATTATTTATTCAATGATTTTGTATAATTTAAAAACTCTCAATAATATGAGGTACACATAATTGTGAGAATTACATATTAGCAGATCCAATAAAGACAAATATAAAAAATAAAAGGCGGAGATTTGAATGCAATGTACTAAATTACAAACTGCAACTATTAGGAGATGGAAAAGCTATCACAAATGCCTTCATGACAAACTTCCAGGTGACACACAATGCGTGAAAATATAACCTTAATACTCTTGCACGAGTTCTGAATTTTAGATCATTATCCCTTGAACACGCTGAACTGCAAGATGTTCAAAAAGCTATAAAAAAACTGAAACCACGGTCATCCTATGGGTCTGACAAAGTGCCACCCTATATTACCTATATTATCAAGGGTTTCTCTGACATACTGAAATTGTCACTACAAGTAATTTTTAATAAGTCACTAGCTAAATCTAAATTCCGTACTAAATGGAAACTTGCTGATATCTGATCCATTCCCCCATTTGGTAGTGTGAGTAATGATCTAAAAAAATATCGTCCAATTGCCATAATATCTGCGCCAGCCAAAGTGTTCGAATTTATCATATAAGAACAAATTCACATGCTCTCTCAGTCATTTCCCTCGGCCAACATAACTTCTGATCACATAAATCAACTGTAATTAACCGTGTAGAATTAACACATTTCTTGGCTACACAACTAGATAAAAAAGGTCAAGTAGACGTATATAATTTACACAGACTTTTCCAAGGCCTTCAATGTAATTTATCATAACAACCTTCTCAGCATACTTGCGACTTTCAACTTCTCATTGTACTTTCGTTAATTGATAGCGCCTAATTTGTGTCACCGTAAACACCGTGTACATTGTAAAATATTACAACTAAAGAATTTGTTGTAAATTCTGGGGTGCCGGAGATCGAACTTTGTATTTCTTTTGTTTTGTTATTCGTAAATGACTTGCCCGGTGTAATAACCTCCTCCAACAAGCTATTGTTTGCAGATGATTTAAAAACCTATTGTAGCATTCCCTCTGCATTAGACAGGTTCTTCTTACAAATCAATGCAGTCTCCAATTGGTGCAAAACAAGCACGTTGATATTAAACATTAGAAAATGAAGTGCAATGTCTTATAAAAAAATGAATTATTTGAAATTCGAATTGCAAATTAACAATTCACCACTGGTGCCAGTAGTTTATATTACTGATCTTGGTGTGATCATAAAGTCCAACCTCTCGTTCCACATGCATATTAACCGTATTTTTAATGAACTTTGCAGGAACCTTGGGTTTGTAATGAAACTAGGAAGAGATTTTTCAAATATTGATGTTCTAAACATTTTATATACAGCGTATGTTTGATCGACGTTAGAATATTCTGCAGTAATGAGGCATTTTAATACAAAGAAAAACACTCGGCAAATTTAAATTATACAATCAAAGTTTGTTCGTTTTTTAACATGCAAAGAAAAAGGAATATATATCCTAAGTTCGAAAATACTTTAACCTATCAAACAAATAAATGTTCCAATCTCTGGAAAATAGAAGAGTTAATATTATATTATCTTTTCTACGCAAGTTATTATATAATAAAATTCGCTCGGAAAACTCTGTTTACGAAATAGGATTGCACGTCACGCACAGAGTTACTCGACCTCGCAACGCAGTTTCCCAGCCCAAAGAACCAATGTATTACAGATCTCGCCTATTAGGGGAATATACTCATTACATAATTGTATTCTTCAAGCATTTCAGATATATACATATTTAATATAAATATGAGTGAATTTCTTTCTTATTTATAATTCACAGTCATATTCAATTCACTGCTGGATGAAACCTCTGCTGGAAGGAGGAGATGGTCTACTGGTCCCACAATGAGATAGGAGAGTCGAAGCTCTCAATTGTGATCGCCACTGTCTTTTATTCACAGCTGCTTTCCAATTGCATCATGATGTAAGTGGGCATCGTACCAGACCCTCATGCCTTGGAAAAATTTCCCTGGCAGAGCCTTGAATCGAACCCGGGACAACACGATCAGAAACCTGCGACGATAACCACTAGACCAGCGGAGCGGTCATATATGTTTCATCGCTGGTATAATGAAATGACATATCTCAAAATATCGAGTATGTCAGCTTCGAATCCAGGATCATCGTTCGCTAGCCCCCAGTATCTATTGAAGACCTCTGAGGATCAGTGTTGCAAACTAATTTTGTTAATGGAAGTAACAAAGCTAATATTTTTGTCGTTGTATTAAGAGCTGAAACGGGGTCACTCTCGCTGAAGCAAATATAAATGATCCGGTCCTAAACTTGACCCGATCATTTAGCCTTTTTTTTTTCGAAATAGAAATTACTTACATGGAAACTCTCTCCGGTTGGACACGAAAATCAGCATGAAACTTCCACAGTGCATTGATTATGTGGTCAAATTAACACTTATGTAGTAAAACGATTCGGAGTTTGGCGGAACACGAATAAAAGGATACAAAAGTTTTCGGATTTTTCTCTGAACACCTGAAGTGTACTCAACACTTCATACATACGTGTCGAAGTTATACCTTTCCCCCTTACTTTTATATGAGAGCTTGCGCTGAAGATATTTTAAATGCTAGATTAAAGTTATTGATGAAGTTGACGTGTTAGTTAATTGCTCTGATCCCTGCCAAATGCAAATATTATATAACTGCAGGGTGCCCCAAAGGAAACTTCCCAAGCCCGTTAATTTCGTAACAAATTGATTTCCAGGAGGAATCCCGACAGACGCCCCCTTTAATTTAAGTGAAAATGTCCCATCGTAATCAAGCATTACATGCCGTCTCATTCTATGTGGTCTAGTGGCAAAAAGTGAAATTTTCTTAAATGACAACATGGGTCAAGTAACACATGTCAATGATTTTTAGGTTATATTTACAAACCCATGTGATCATTTACTAGATTCTTTGAAAACTGTGGGGGAAATTTAATTTGCAACTCTCAAACGCTATAAAGTGAAACTTAAACTTGGTAGGTAAAGTAAAGTTTCATATTATATTACGTTATGAGCTTCCCAACTGCATCATTAGTATAAAAGAATTCCAGGAAATATTACTACGATAAATTTTAAAGTGCTATCTCATGTTGCGTGATCCAATAGTACCAAACCCTTATGATGAATACGCTAACGCAGTGAATTTCAGATCAGTATTGCACATTGGGAAGGAGAAGCACGTGGGTTCGAACCCTGCTCCCAAACATGGTGCCTGAAAATGTCCAGAGTTTCTATCAATTTCACTAGTCGAATGTTGAGTTGGTAACGCTAACTTCCACTCAGGCACGATGTTTGGAAATTAATTGGTTATGAAATTAACGGGCTGGAAAGTATCCGTTGGGTCACCCTGTATTTATATAATATTTGAATTTGGCAGGGATTAGAGCAATTACGTAACACGTCAACTTCATGAATAACTTTAAACTATCATTTAAATTATCTTCAGTGCAACCCTTTATATAAAAATGAGTGGGAAATGCATAACTTCACCATATCTGTATGAACTGTTGCCTGTCGTTTAGAGGAGGTTCAGAACAAAATTTCGAAAATTACGAAGTCCTGTAACTGGCGCTCCGCGTAACTCCGAAACCTAGTATTTCAGGAGCGTTTATTTGAACAAATATCAATACACTGTGGAAGTTTCATCTAATTTTCGTGTCCCACTGGAGACAGTTTCCTCGTTAGTTTTTAAAAGTCACTCAGCAAAATAATTTACATTGCGAGAACGAATTTGTATTGTAAGTACGAGCAATCTTTTGATAATTTTAAACATCCAACATGATTTTGCAATAGTTACGATGTACTCAGCCTTGGCCATTTAATCCCTTGCCACTAGAAATAAAAGCGGCATTTATTTCCATGTAATACTATCAGAGCTGAAATGGATCACCGGGTCTATGCTTGTGACTCGGAACGATCCGGTGACCCGATTTCAACCTGGTGATTCGGAAAACAAAACAGAGTTTTGAACTATTTCTTTGCTTTTAACCAGATTTTATTTCAGGGGTGACAGGAACCGGAGGTGTTACGCCCACACTACGATAAACACGTCGCCGAAAATTCCAAGTTCATTATAGTTCCGGATCAATTATGTTCGGGTCAGCGACATTGACCCGATTTCAGCTCCTAATACAAAGACCAAAAATATTAACTTAGTTACTCCCATTAACAAAATTAGCTTACAACACTGATTTTTAGAGATTTTTAAGAGATGTTGGGTAGTCAACAGTGATCTTCGATTTGAAGTTAACAAACGTAACGGTAACTTCACACAGGTGTAATTTTGAGATATTTCTGGTGATGCCAGCGGCGATATACAAATGTGTGTAGAGTATGTCATATGCATGTTGGACAGAGGAACTTGATAACTTACCTGACGTGTTAATAAATAAATAAATCAGTGGACAACTTCAAAATAGCTAATATCGATTTTCATATTGAAATAATATATACTTGTACTGTACAAGTTATACATGGGACAACTGTAATTATAGAGGCATATTTGAGCCCCTCTGTTGCCTCTCGGCCCAAGTCTCTTTGATCACCTTCTACTGGAACGCACTTCTTGAGTTGTCATTTCTGGATTAATAAAATGTTTAAAAATTACAATAATGACCCTTCCCCACTAATCAGTTGTCATTAAGAAGTAGTTCCCCAAGTTGCCATTTCCAGGAACAAAAACTGTCCATTTTATATCAACTTTGCTTCGAAAGACCACTTGTTGGTTGAACATGACCTGATTGTCACCTTAAAAAAAATTCGGCACATTAGTGCTATATCCTGACCATGAAACCTATGTAAGGCAACTCTTATCCTGGTGCAAAAGTAAAGCATTTGGATTGATTTAAATATATTTTTCACGTTATTCAAAAATGCCTTTTCAATTTTTGGGATGAGAATATTCAAACCATCTGGTTTGGAAAGAACACACAACTAAATAAATTTGGATTTTAGGAGAGAGAAAAAGTCATACATTTCACACAAATTGTTTTATTGGAAAACATTGATTACAATTCAAAACACAAAAGTCAAAATCGCCAAAATAGAACATGAGGAGAAATCGCCTAAATAGACTATGAAGATAGGTATCTAGTTTTTCTCAAACATTGCACAATTCGTACATATTACTTACCTTCCTAAAAATAGTCGTATCTAGAAACGTTTAGTTATAATATTGCATTTGTATTATTATCAAGTTTGCACAAAACGAAAGAAGCGAAGAAACAATGGCTTAGTATGCAAAAATAGCTAACGTTATACTAGGATACCTAGGTTAAAAATGACTACGTCTTATCATAGTTAGTGACTGTCAACTAAAATAAACTTTCAAAACTAAAAGTCTTCGTCCATAAACTCATTTTCGTCGATATACTCCTCTTTACAATCATTGCGATCATGTTGTGGTATTCCTGCCTTCCAGGGACACTAGAAAATCTGTTGACAAAGGCATGTTTGTTCAGTGGTATAAACTTAAATAAACTTAGCATGTATCTTTTTTTTGCTAAGATTACCTTCTGGTCCTCTTAATAAAGCAAGGGTTGCGCAATATTTCCAGTCGCAGAAGACCTTCTGTTTTTCCCATACTCTTCAACGCCCCCCCCCCCCCCACCACCCACACACACTACTGAGACTACCTTGAAAGGAACTTCTTCGTCCAGAGTCTCCTTGAAGAAGAGACTGCTCGGGTCCGATATGATCAATCTGGTCCACCGTATTTTGAGCCAATTGATTGAGTTAATAGTTGTTTCATATGTTGGTATTTGCGGTTGACAATAGATTTTTCTAGAGGTGAAGTTGACAAACCTTCATCTCTTTTCATCTTCATTAGCTTGTTCTTCTTGGGTTTAGGCGAACATTCTTTTATGATACGAAACCAAACCTCTGGGTCATTGAAATGACTCTTGGAGTAGCTTCCAATGACTTCGAAGTCAGCGTCATAAGGAAGGTAACCGTGGCCAGAAACCATAAATTTTAAATCACCGTAGATTAATCTTCGTCTGACGATGTAAAAGAAACGTCTTGGTCCAAGCCGTAAAAATCGGACCACTCACCTTACATGTTGAATCCACAGGCAATGGCCCACAAATATTACAAATACATCACAGAACATTGCATTATGTTGTCTGAGTCAGTTTCCTTTGATCGTAACAGTTGAAGACGGTACATGGAGGTTTTCACTTGGATAAGACCCGCTTGTCAACTGAACAATCCGCTACATTCCTTAGTTGCCAAGACAGATGGTGCAATCTAGCGGCATCAGATTGAACGAGGTCTAAATCCTGTTGTCAATGAAAAAATGACAACTTGTAGATCCATTTAAATCGATACACCCAATTTAAACAAAAATGGACTTGGCCCGATAAATAATTGAGTTGCTCATTTGTTTATGGACAGTATACTAAGTACAAGCTTGTTTAGTGTTATGGAATGAAATTTAATAACAATAAAAATAAATAGCCATTAGCTTCTCCTGATAAGTACATCTACAATGAATCAAATCAAATTAATACTTCTTATTACCATATTCGAAACAAATATTGTAATTGAATTACTTACGTTCGCATTCCCATCATTCTAATAAATAGTTTCGCTTCACTAATAATTATTAATCATTTTATATTTATAATCAATTAAATACTCGTCTTATATTTCATCTTTTTTTTCTTCTTGATGCATTAAAACATTTTGTTTTATGTGTTCTACAATCAATACTATACTAGAACAAGAAAATATTACCAATTATTAACTACTTTCTCTAGTTTCAGCGTGCTTGATACGTATAGTAAAGAACCATATTTACCTTTGGCATCCTTTCAACTTTCAGCTTTGTTAATCCCAGCACTTTAACTAGTATTCCAGAACACAGGATCGTATTTAGATCCAAACATGTTCTGATCTGAAATGTTGTGCTTTATAAACAGTTTTATCAGGGCGAAGATAGAAACACTAGCACATGTTTAGATAAAAATTTCTGTCATTATGTGAAAATTCATTAATTCCTGTAAAATGGTTCTTACTATACATACGTTTAACCTAATTCATTTATTTGTGACATTCAGAAAAGAAGGTTAGGAAAAAGTACATATATATCGTCAGTTTTTTCTTCTTCAAAATTTCAGATGATTCCTGTGTTTATTTGCATAGTCAGTATAAAGTGTAGGATACTATATACTTGTTGCTACTCAAACCATTTCATTTACCGATTGTTGCCGTTCAAACCACTTCATTTCCCGATTGTTGCCATTCAAACCGTTGCCGTTCGTATTTTATTTTTCCTTATGATAACTGGATATTCTTAAATTCAGCACAATGTTACTTGAGTGTTATGTCTGAAACGATTTAACATTCCAAATATTGCTTTTCGATTCAAATTTGAAGTGGAAAAAAAAATTTCATCGCTGATTCTGTTAATGTCTAAATTTGCCTCTCCAGGGTAACTTTGCAAGTTTCTCACCTCAAATCTCCAAATTTTCACCAAGCATGTAGTGTAGCACAGATAGACCACATACAGACGATTTTGTTTCGCAAATAGTCAGAACATGCATTCTGAATCACATACGTGTGTCGATATCTAGGGTAAAGACTCGAAAAGTGCCAGAATGCATGCAACCTAATCGTCACTCACGCAATGCAAGTTGCATAGCATAGAAAACAGCACACATTCGAGACCTTATAGAACGGTATTCTGGGTATATAACGAGGCGCGTGTTGCTACGCGGACCATCCCTGCTTCTAAATTCATGGTCCGGGCAGACCGACAACAGCTTACCAACACAAGCGTTGTCTGATTATGTTGATCTGCAAGTGAAAGTAATTCCACCAAAAACCACACGATACTGTCAACGACTTCATGTGTATTTGTTCCTGTAGTATAATTTACTTGCTCGACGCCTCGAAGAGTACGTCAGAAACCAAGAGCATGCACTGCATCTGCATGAAGAAGATTTATTCTCAAACTCTGCAATCTTATTTACAATCCGCTCAGCTCACCTAAATGCTATCTTTTTATATATATATATATTTTATTTATGGTCTTTAGTCACCTAAGGCTCAAGCGCCTAAGGCACCTAAGGGAAGGTGTCATCCAGGGCGTATGTTGAAGGTGCCATTGAAACGATCTTGAAGCTCCATTCCATTTGCTTTCTATTTGGTACAGTCATAATTTGTACTATATCGAGTTTCAAAGTTAAAAGATTTTTACTGTAGTGAGTTCAGTATCATCAATATTCTTTGACCATCTTCTTTTTCTGTTTCGAGCAAAGGTATATATTTTTGTTTTCTTTTGCTTTATTATCCTGGCGCAAGGTTTCTTAGTTGAACTACTTTATGACGTATCTACCTTCAGTCTTCCTTTTATTACTCATCTTTTTGATTGGGTAATAGTGTCAGCTTCCGTTATTGGACCAGGGTCCTAGCTCAGCTATGTATTTTCTTAATATTAGCAGATCTTCCCGCCAAGAAGAATCCTTGCTTGTAAATATTAATTAAATTTACTATCTTAATTAATATTTTATTTATTTCCAGTTTTAAAATACAAAATAATTTTGATCTTTCGTTCAGTGTTCCAAAATGGTAGAATTGTTGGTTTATTTGGTTGGAAACCGAGATCTGTTCTGGTGTTGTTTTGAACTGTTCTCTCGTTCTTCAACTGTTGAGAGAGTAGGCGTATCGTTTTAGCAGTTATGGATGCTGCAGATGTATGAAGAAGTAGCAGGTCACTGACACTCTATGAAATTAATTACAGTTTATGCCGAAATTATTCCTTTCCCGTATAAAATCAGTGTACCTGCACAGTAAATTTAGTATAAATTAAGAATTAGCAGCCCATGTCCGTTAACCAGTTCGACGGATCTTGGAGACTTTGATTTCTCGTCCAGATCCTCTGATTTGAATATCGCTAATCGAAAGAAGACATCTTTGAAATTCCAGTGAATAAATTTTCTTTCTCGTGTTTTGGACTTTTTAATCCAAAATTAATAATATCTAAATTCTGCTTTCGGATTGCAATAACTGTTTCGTTCACTATAGGAAATTTCGCAGTAATGAATTTTTTAGTGGAAGGTTGTTTTGTAACCATGCAGGGCTAACTAGGTTAGGGAACATGGGTCGTCTATATGTGAACATGTCGTGATTTATTTAAGCTGTTGATTCGTCAACAGATATCTCTTTCTCACCTTATAGATTTAAGCGTTACGAAATTTTGAGTAAAATTATGTTTTACGTATTCGCTTATTTACTTTCTTTAGCTACTCTTGCGAAAGGTCTATTAGAATAAGCTCTCAATGAAATATTCTACGTCCGTAATGGCTGAGTACTTGCGCTCTGTTTCGACGGCTTTAGTTTCCGTTCGGTCGTTTTCACGTTAAATTTTAAATAGTCTCAGAGCTGATTAGATCGCAAAACCCGAAAAAATTCAAAGTTCATGTTATAAAATAAAAAAAATGGAAAATAGTTCAAATGGTAAATTTCTGCTGTGTTCAAACAGGTTAGGTGTGCAGAGCTTCTCTCTGCCCATCTTGTAATTCGCTGTGCTTAATATTTGAAGTTCAGAAAGTAATGTTAGTGGAACTGACCCACAGTTTACTGTGTATGTGAAGTGTCAGAATTTTCGACGTTTGTATTTACGAATTATATCGTTTTATGTAATACAGTGATTTACGTATTATTTTATGAAACAAGAATCTGGACTGAATTATAAAATTAAACAAATTGGTTAAATTATATTTCTACTATTGCGAATAATAGAATATTTTTTTATGTACAGAACTGTGAATTCAAAATAAACATTTTTTTTTTCAAACTGAAATATGATATGTCGGGTTTTCTCCTCAAGAATTTGTGAATTTTCTAAATGCGTATCCGATCATTATTTTCTTTTATTTCAAGTAGAATTTCTGCGCTATCGAAATTTAGATCTAAAGTTATTTTGTGAGGAATAACTTAACTTTTATGGCAACTTATTGAAATAAACAGTGAGTACAAAGGGTTTACTTATTTTATTGGAAATTTTTCACATGTAAGAGTAGCTGGTGTTTAAGTTACATAACAGCAATAATAATTTACATTGATATTATTTTGCGACTTACGCTGTTGAGTACAGTACAAGTGCTATATTGAATTAAATTTTCATTTTTCCTAAAGTGAGTGCACGTGCTTTAAGTTTTCAGTGCTTTAGTGTTTTGTCATAAATAGATTTATTTTAGCGCTGTTTCAATTTAATATCTTCTACAGTGGCCTTGTACACCAGGGGACAATATCGCTGTCTTCTGGTAGATAGGTAGTATGTTAGAACCATTTATTTCTTCTACTCCTTCTCTTTCTGCTAGAATACGACGAATATCTCTTGTGCAGTTTTCAACTGCAGGTCTTACTGTAGTGCGCGGTCCATTGTTGGTTCGTGCGTGTGTAATACGTACTTGTTATATTAAAGAAATTCAGAATATTTCTTTACCACCACTTTTCATTGAGTTTTAAAGTTAACTTCGGTGACTTACGTGTGATCATGGATAAAATTTAGTTTATCACCTCCAGTCAGTTGTCTGTGTGCATGGTTGCTTGCGCTACTCTGGCATTTTCTGAGCTGTGATGTGGGTTGTTCTGCGTTTTCTTCCCTGGTGGGATGCGGAATTCTTTCCTTATCTGTCTCCCCCTTTTCCATCGTTTCGACTTGTGTCTATCTCTGTGCTATGCTTCGGATTTAGTTATCATTCGGTAAGTGCGTGCTCCCTCTTCGGGATCTTTCGATACTTGTATGTAAAAAAATAAGAGATAATATTTTTAATATAGATTTGATAGTCTGATTCCTTACCTTTCTAGTCAGTTGAGTTGTCGTGGCTCATGATTCTCCGCTGGTGAAATTATGTCGTAGCTCTCGACTGACCGGTTTGAGTTGGCCAATGTACCCAGCCTCGAGGCTGGGTGTCATTGGAGACTCTTTACGAGTGTTACCCACTTGTTCACGTGAAAGTTAAGTTTCACTTTCTTCCTTTCTTACACTTCTTTAGGGGAAAGGGGCGAATTTTGTTTGTGAAGTGTGACGAGGCTTCACTGGGGAGCGTCCGGAGTATTTTCATATGTTCGGTAGTTAGGCTGCTTTTATCTGGCGCTTGTTTCCCGACTTAGATCCTGTGTGATCTTGCAAGTCGGGATCACTTAACAAGTGACGGACCCGTTTCACCATCCCGGCATTTGCCTTTATGACAGGAAAACTCTGGAAAATTCTCAGCCAGGATGTTCGGCAGCTAGGATCGAACCCAGGTCCTCCCTAATGTTACACCGACGCTCTACCACTGAGCTACTAAATATTAGCCTATGCTGCGTTACGCGTGGGAGACAGCTGGCTACTTGTTGCAAGAGAACAAGATTTCTGTAAATAATACGTTGGACATCAATTTCAACATTCGGTCAGCACGTGACAATATGTTGTGTGAGAACGCGACGCCGTTATAGTATGTTGCTGGTGCGATGTGCATCTCTGCTTCACTCACTCTGTTTTGGATTTACACTATACTCGATTAGACTTATATCAGTACATATACACTCGCTCTTATCTTCACCTGCTTCTCTGTCTGATAATACACTTGGTAGGTGACCTATATTTGTAATTCCCATTTCACCTGCTTACTGCTTCTGTACATGATAGCCCAATTTGAACTTTTCCATGTCCACTTCCATCTCTATCACGTTGTATACTGTTTGTGGGTGTGGATTCTGGCCTCCGTGTTGTCCGGGTTGCATGCATTCCGGCGTTTTGTTTGTCTCTTTACGTCAGATATCGGGACACATAATATGT
The DNA here is from genome assembly GCA_022664845.1 of Lepisma saccharinum. Taxonomy (NCBI): domain Eukaryota; kingdom Metazoa; phylum Arthropoda; class Insecta; order Zygentoma; family Lepismatidae; genus Lepisma; species Lepisma saccharinum. The sequence goes on from JAGDQP010004463.1 coordinate 32,729, forward strand.
TGCTCGTAATGTATGTTCCGACAATTTGCGAAACAAAAGCTTCCGTCTGTGTTATATGTATGCTACACCGCATGCTTGTTTCAAATTTGAGGCGATTCGAGGTGGGAAAGTTGCATAGTTCCCTTGTCAGTTCCATTTTAGTCTCTTCTTCGATAGCACATACTACGTAGCATCTGACCTACTTTCCGTGGAGATAAAGAACCTTTTTGTAGAAAACAAAGAAAAGCAAGAATAGTCACTTAAGAATAACGTTAGACATTGTCGTTTGTCGTCTTGCTTCTACGATGACCTCATGTCATCAGTGAAGATCGTTGGCCTTGAATGTTATTGGAAGACTTGCAAAAGGAGGTTATTGATGCAGAATAAAGCACCTCGTCACACGAACAATCACTACGTGGCAAACATAAACAAAAATGCAGCCATCGAAGCGTCTCCACATATGAGGATTTTTTCTTTTGAAAAAAATCATCTCAATACCATTGGCCAAGGTAGGAAATACAAGCGCGCATTGTAGTAGCGGGGGCTGACGGGGGCTTAAATTCTCCTATTGACAGACCAAACAAATGGAGCCGATGCGGATGATGGAAATGTGAGGGCAAAGGTTAAAGCGAGAAACCGGAAAACCGCGTTAGATCTCGCTCTGCCATTGTTCCGCTCTACCACGGACCGCTAGCGCTCATTTCTTCTCTGAGTGTTGGAGAATGGTAGGGTGAATACAGAGGGTTTGGAAGAGAGAGGGGGGGACGTGATATAAACCGAACACTGAGGCACTGTTGTCCACACTCTCGACTACCATTGTAACCCCCAAGTCAATCAATACATTTATCTTGCAGGCTAGTTGTAAAAGAGGAGAGTGAGAGACTCACTCCCACTGACAAGGTTTACTGTGGTACACCCTTAACAATGAAACAAAACTCCAGGGGAGAAAACTTTTCTTCTTTTTCCGAGAACGTTATAATGACCGAAAAAGCAATCGGTTGTTGTGAATTGTAGAGGCAGAAAAAAAATGTGTAGAAAACAACAATGCTGAAAAAGAAGAGAAAGAGTTCGTACTGATTATTTTCTCGTTTGATTGGTTTCGTTACTATTATGCTACACTTAACCGCAAAACCCTGCAACAGAGTTGGAAACTGTTCGGTAATTCTGGTAATTCACATCGTAGTTTTCGAGCTGATTAGGCTTTTCAGTAACTGAAATCGAGCTTCTGTTGTAGAACATAAATTATCCCATTTTTCTCAACTTATAATTCCTAATCATTTTGAGTTGTTTTTAGTAGATTATTCAATATTATAAATTAATTTAATGGCAATACTATTTGCTGAAATGCAACTATTAATTTCTCTCCGGTTACAGTGCAATATAAAATTAGCAAAGGTTATAATGTGAGTAGGTTAATTGCAAAATGTACTATCTCTACCATCGCGCCTATCCCGAAATGTGGAAAATTGAAAATAATTTTTGCAGGTTTCTTATTTGTGAATGAATTGTCTGTTTAAAATTTAAAGGGAAAGTGAGGTTTTCCTATGAACAATATTCTATCCTCAAGATAACACGTTCCTTTTCTAATTTTTATTGGCATACAACGTTTTCTATTTGGGCTTCTCATTTGTATACAGGGTGTCCCGAAAATAATGGTTTTAACTTCAGAAGGTGACAATTTACAAAAAAAAAAAAAAATCAAAATTGTGCATGGTTTCGCAGATACAGGCACTAAACGTCACAACGAAAGCGTCACAAATGACATCATTGTTTGGCACACAATAACGTAAGTGTTGTCGACTTAGTATATCACACTCGAAGTAACCCATACATTATTTAAATAATGCTTTTGATCGAGGGAGTATCACATAGATAGGTTTCGCAACATAACAATTTTAATGTAACTAAGTGATTTGCTAAGTCAACACCGATCAATCCATTAGTTGTCAAGATATTGCGTCACTTCTGACGATGCCGGGATCAGAAAGTAATCAGTTTTCGGAATTTCTTCGAACGAACTATTTTCATGTTTTGACGTAAATAATCATCTCCCGAAGTTTGAAATATTATTTCAGGAGCACACTATAGAATAGTTTGTGCAAAACAGTGCCCAAAGATGTAGGTAACAGTGGATATCAAGGTCGGTGACTAATTGAAGTCCTGACTGCTCCACTACAAAGATGCCCATGGTATTCTTATCAACTGTGTACACAGTCGCGCAAAATAGAGGTACTAATGGATACATAATAATTACATAATGGAGACAACATAGAGTAATTATCAGAAAAAACCTTAATTATGATGAATTTAAGCTATGGTTTATAAAGTGTAACGCCTTCTTGTTTTCTGGTTTACACTCTTACCAGGATCCATTTGCGCAAATGTCAGCTACCGCCCAAACCCACGAACAGTTGGATCTACTGGGTTTCCCATACTAGCTATCTCTCTCTGTATGATTGGTTTTGCTACAGCAATGTTAAATTTATGCGCAAAAGTTGAGTAACCCGAAAATTCCCCAACTTAATTTTCTGCAATGTCCTTTAGCATGCAGCAACTCCTTTTTTTGTCCCCCAATTACGTCGACAACCCAATTTTCCGCATTGATAAATACTTTTCACATGATCCCTCCTGCTAGATATCTAAACCTAGTAGCAAGTATTACATCTATTCGTTTCCAGATGTTCCAAGAGATGTTTCACGTGCGGATATTTGTTGGTCTCTTCAAATTCGTCACGTCGTAGAACGCAATATGTTTATCTTTTGTTCAATGAACTTACGGTATATTCAATTTTTTTCTCCATCTTGAAAATTTTTTGCCACAAACACACTTTCATACTGATTTGTATGTTGTCTTTTTGAAAAGTTAATGTTGGTGTTTGTATTAGGAAAATTAAGACATATTTTTTTTTTTCGAATTGAAACATATGTATTACAAACGTATTAAACACTTATGAAACAAATGTATCCGTAGAAGAAAAGATTACCCAATTATCTTTAAAATGAGCTTAACTTGTATTTATGAATAAATGATTTCGTAATTATATTAACTTCAATGATATCTTGCCAGTCAATCCAGAATCTTTGCACCAAATTAGAAATAACTAAATCTGGAACAAGTAGCTGTGATTTGAATGCTAAGAAGTACCTAAAAATTATCATACAATCTATAAAGAAAAAAAATAATGTCTGAGGGGTTATTGCTAAATAAGTGTCCAATGTGACATGGAATGTCTCCTTTACGACTGAATAAACCCCTTAATTCTCGTTTGTGAAGGAAATGCAAAATTAAGTATGTTCATTGTTCTTTCAGAAAGTTACATACATAATCATTTGAATGCAAACTAAACTTTGCTTCAAACGTGACTAAAACTTTAATCATTGTTTTTTTTTTGTTTAGAGAAAGATTGTGTAGCAATCACATACATTGTACTAAGGTTCAATTATATCTATTGCACAACGGATTTATTTAATATTGTAATTTCTCATTTTTATTATTATGATCCAACAGTTCCCATAAATACTTTTCCAATATTTCAGGATTAAAAAAAAACTTTTACGAGAGTTTGCATATTGTTTATATTATGTTATCACGATAATGACTGTCTACAAGTAAATTTGTTATTCAAAAACTTGTAGTTTCACATCTTGTATTATTGATTTTGAACTAGCCTTATTATAATGCCACTTCATATATTTATTTACTGATACACTAATGGTATTCCGTTTCTGTTTCAGGTAACAATCATTTAAATCTTAGGAAAAGGTGACGAATTCACTTTCCGAAGTTCAGGCAAGTATCCATATAACAAACAGTAAGAGCAACGTTTTCAATAGGCCATAGCAAAATATTTAGAAACTATTATAACAAATCAGTAACTATTTGATCAAGTGTTAACGCTAAGTTATCGCAATATCTCTCTATATTTGGGTTTACTGAAAGTTTAGTAGTAAAATATATTTCGACTTGTCAAACATTGTAGAAGAAAAAATAGTTTAATTTCGTTGCTGTCAATTGTTTTGTCATTATTTTGAATGCTATTAAAATTTTATGAAAAGTTCCTTACTAAATCCAATAATGTTTAAAAGACATCTCACAATTTGCAGTTAGCGACAGAAAATCTCGAAAAGCACCAACACGTTTCTTTTATCTTATTCAGGATCTGTGGAATGTGAGCAGTGTATGTGAATTCAAACCATACGCACTAACTTTAAGTCATTGTCTCTATATGCTGTACCTCAGTAACGTAGTGTTTACTGGATATTATGAATGCATTTTCTATAACTACTGTGTTCCAACTTTAGTAATGGTGATGCAGATTTTTGGCAGTCACAATTGGGAGAGTTTCTGGTGTGAGCACTTGTGGTTTCAGATTGTTCGCCAGAATCAAGGTTCATCTGCACATATTCGTAATTTTGCAACATGTAAATAATGTTTTAAGTAATTGGGCACTCTATAATAGAAAAAGACATTAAACTAAAAAAAAATCTTATCCTCAAAATTGATAAAGAGAGCAGAATTATACTGAACGTTGAAATTGGTTAATATAGTTATTTTATAAAATGTTTTAAATTTTGTGCAGTGATGTACGAACTAACATGCTAAAAGGTTTATTGAATAAAGATTCTGAATCATACTTTATAATCTCAAAAAAAAAAGGTTCAAATTCGATTCTCAAAATGCCAATTATGGATATTGTATTTTTGGATATCTATCAAATAATTTAAAAAGACTAGTGAGAGGAACATGTAGGGGAATCAATAAAAAGTAATATTAAAAGTGTAACACACGGTGATTGTTCAAGCAAAATGTCCATACGATATGGCAAATCCTAAAATCTTTTGGGCATCAATCATTATCAAAGTATTTGTTTTCCATTAAGACATTTCAGTATTTACGGAGAAAAGTTTCCCCATTACTCATTTCGCTGTTAGACTAATATACTCTTAGTGTTGTAAATAGAAAGGAAAACGTTCGTTTTGTTTTCCTAAAACTTCCGTTTTTTTTTTTGTTTTTTTGTTAAAAAAAGAGCCTTCGTTTTTTTCAGGGCAGCAATTTGTAATACTGCTAACGTTTCTTTAATCAATAATTATTATTTTTATAGGTAATTAAGAAGAACTACAACATAAATGAAATAGTAGATTACAAATATTTTTTTTTTGTATATGTCATATTTTCTGGGTTATCCAGCTCTCAGTGTTGCCAACTCTTTAGACTATTCTTTAACGCCGTATCTGCTACAAGCGTAGCTTAAACATTCAACACAATAGAAGGAAGTTTAGGTACCCTCGACCTCAAACACCCCATTTCTCAGTGTTGCCAGAATATTTTAAAATTGAACTCATAGAAATGCCTTTATAATTACGAATATACACGTGTGCATTGATTTACACTAAATTTGAAATACATGTTTATCTGTTCTATACGTACTGGGACAGGTCATACAGGCACCTTAGTTTGTCAGGGTTGTCAAACGATTGAAAAAATCTAGATTTCATATTTGTTAGCGTTGGACGTATGCGCATTGATTTACACAAACTTTGACATGTGCATTAGGTACTGCGACAGTTCATGTGGGTACTTCCAGCGCCGCAGTTGTTAGTGTTACCAACCAATTTTAGATAATAAAATTTGTAATTGCTTCCATATCGTTGAATATATTAGGATCAAACTTTGTATTTACGTACTGGGACGCGTCATAGAGGTACTTCAGGTTCCATAATTGACAGTCTTACCAATCAATTTTGAAAATTAAATATTTGCCACTTCCATTCAGTTTGACATATCCGCACCAGGCTTTGAGTATACATGTTCGACATTATTGAAACATACTGTGGTTGTTCCCTGTATCCAAGCGCCCACTTGTCAGCGTTGCCACTCTATTTTAAAATTTAATTTTTTAAATGCCCCACATACTGTTACGTGCCGATAGCTATTCCTATACTTTGAAAATGTTGCGAGGGGAGCCCCGAAACGTGGCAACGTTGTAATATACTTTGAAATAATAGTTCTCAGAGGCCTACTGCAACAGACACGTTGAGAGAAATCTATATGCAGTTGCTTGTTTGCAAGAGTATTAATTATGCGATTATACAACTCTTTTTAAATATGCAAATAACATAAAATATTTTTGTTACACTGTCTCTATCTGTATATATTTTCACAGTATGTGGCGAGCCATGTAGCTCGAAGCATGAAGAAGCTATGCGCAGTGTTTTTTTTATAGTGAAACACAATGTACTGGAGGGGTCGCGGTGGTTTAATTGGTAGAGCTCTAGAACTAGGGGTCATCGGATTGATTCTACTCACGCGATGTGGGTTTTGTGGTGGACAAACACCGTGTGCTTTGGTTTTCTTGAGGTTCTCCCATTTCCTTCCACTTTCTTTATTTCACCAATTCATCTCATCATTATCCATCCGGTCTGAGCCAATGTTGCCTAAAGGTCTTAAAGATTACATCTAAATTCAAAATCAGTGTACTAGTAAACAGAAACTTTTCTCTCTCTCCTTGAATAGAAGCAGGTTATTTCCCGGGATTTTGAGCTAAAGATAATTGTTTCTTGCGAACAGTAATTATGATAAAAAATATATATCTTCCTTAAATAATACCGTAATTGGAAAATAATGTATTGTATATACGGGATGAGAACATGTTTCGGTAAGAATTCATAGTTTTTTAGTTTATAGTGAAGATGTCTTCGAAGTTGTATTATCTTTAGGAACTTAAGTTCTTCATATAATTCACAATATTTCTTCAGTTTCCTGGAAGTTTAGCAGTATTTTAATACAAACTATACCATATAACTTCAGTCCATATATCTTTAGTTAATTCCTTATGTTTGGCAGGATGAAGATATAGGAAGTATAGCAATGTGGCAGTGAATGCATAAATAAAATCATCAAAGCAAACAAAGCAAAGTAAATTGAGATGACTGCGTGAAAGCTTAACTCCAATCCTGCTGCGTACATTAATTATCTGCAGCGTAAAGCATTAAATCACTTACTGTGTAAAATACAAACAAAAAACATGAGAAAGAACAAAAAAAACATTACCAAAAAAAGGTTTTTTTTTTTACAACTCTATAATACTCTGCATGTTAAATTATTTTCGATTTTCGATAAATTTAACATGCCAAAATGAGATATGCAGGTAGGAACAAATGGGTATCGAAAAGGTAGGTACTGATATTACGTACAATTATTGTGCAAATAGAATACAATTATTAATATGGCACGTTGGACCTAATAAAATATGAATTAAAATACGTTCATTATTCAGTTGACTGAATTAATCAAGTAGAGACTCTTACTCTGATAATCTGTATAAATCCTAGCAAATAATATGTATTAATGTTTAATAGTCACCAGGAGACGACGTAACGAAATTATGGTGGTGAAATGTATCGATTAGTGCGTGGTACATGATTATAATAATTATGATTATGGTGTATGTATGTAAGGTTGTACGTATACCTTTGATTTTGCTACACATGAGAAACTATATGGGTTGTTGAATTTTTTGCAAGAAGAGAGCAAAGCGGGAAAAAAATGTGCACTCTACTCTCTGGCATCCATACACCCACACACATATATAGACAAAAAGAAAGAAAAAAAGAACGAGATAGAACCCAAGGGCCTCAAGTGGTGGAGCTAGGGATATAGAGCGCACATATGCGTTTAAAGCATCGGTGATTGTCGGAATTGCTGTACTGATTCGTCGTCACAGTGGTTTTCTACTGACTTAATGAATGTGACCACAAGCGGTCAACGCATGAAGCACGTTCCTCACATGAAAGTGGAAAAAGCAAAAACGTAAAAAACACCGGAAATACTGCTATCCACCATCCTCTCTCATTACACTGAGGGATTTAACCGTGAGAGTTAAATGGGAGAATGGGGAATTCCTATGAGTATGAGAAAAGTGTGGGAAAAGTGAGTAGAGTAGAAATGGTAGGCAACGAGAGAGGTTGCCGAGAAGACACTAGTGTGTGGTATTTATTTATATTACCCCTGTGTTGGTATCTAAAAATGTGTGTGTATGTGTTTGTATGCAAGTGAAAGAATATATAAGAGACGGGAGAGTGACGTGAAGAATGCACACACACACACACATTGAGAAATGGGAAATACATATGTTATGTTGGTTTGAAAAGCATTCCACGATCTTTCAAGTACGTTGAAAGTGTGAAAGAATGTATCACTAATTCCTGTGAGGTGTGAGAGTTGTAAACATGGCAAGCGCTGAACACGATTACAATCCATTTTATTTGGAGCAGAAGACGAACTAGTTACAAAAGAGAATGAAAATTATAAATCAAATAAAACTCAAAATTGAAATTATTTACCCTCACACTCTGATGTTTATAATATTTGTAATATTAAATTGAACTTAGTCCGAAAGTTATCTACGTATATATATATATATATATATATATATATATATAGGTTTTATTATCATACTATAATCTTACATTAGTCCCGGGTCCCGTAGAATGTATCACAACGATGCTCTTTTCATAATAATATCAATAACAAACTGATAATAATAATATTCATAATAATATCAATGACTTGTCTACTAAAATTCATACACAATCAAAGTTCAAGATATAAGGAATACAGTAATACATATATTTATAGTCATGTTGCGAAAACAACATCTTCGTAAGATAATTTTAAAGAGTCGTTTTTATAGTCGACGTATGAGCAGTGAGCACTTTACTATCAGTAGTAACTGCCAGGAGCCTTGGATATAATCACCAATGTACAATAAAGCCTGTTGAGTAATATTTTCGTAATGAGAAACTCAAAATCAATGGAATACATATCAAATTAGTTATCTTGCTTCTTAGTGACGAGAGATTTTTCAGTATTATTAGAGAAAACATTTCAATGACCCGAAAGAAATTTAAATGAACTCGGTATATAAAATCTGTAGTTTCATATGGTTTCCTTGGTACTGATACAATGGCGTGGCTGTCTGCAGGTTCACCCTGTTGGGGAAATCGTTGATTTTTTAAAATGTTCTGACGAACATTCTAGCAACGAATTGTGTGACACATTTGATAACGAATTTCATTATCATGCTCATTCATTGAGGACTAACTGTATTAACTTAAATTATTTGGTGTATAGGTTCTCAAAATTATTGCTGCAATTTAGAATCAAAAGTTGGGTACTTTTTTTCAATTAAATCAAATTCACATTTGTATATTACTTACCTGTATGACGTCTCAACTATTAGTGATACATGTCTTTACAAGAGATGACATTTACGCATCTCTTAAAAAGACATGGAAAACGGAGCGCACATAACTCATGTTATAAATACTCTCTCTACATTCATTTCGTGACATTGAAGAAAAACCTGAAAAGATGTGTTCATATCCATGAGCTGTTTTCAAACGTGCGTCACTTCACAACGAAGTTTTGGGTTAGTGGATCCTATACTTCAAAGGGAAACTGAAATGTCTTGAAGTTTCATGAAAGAAAACATCATGATCAACTCGTAAGATGATATTTACACCAGTAATTGAATGACTGAATATTCGTCAAGAAGTAAGTGTTACTGAATAAGGTGAAAACATGAACACCATATGAATGTTTATTAATGTTATTTATCTCTACCTTTATTTCATGAAAAATAAGTCAGTTTTTGTTAGCTTTGAAAGGATTCAGTGTATTTTATGTAATAACCTGAGTGTTTTTTTTTAAATTTTCAGCACAATTAAAGTACCTAACTACGTCATTTCCAAGAAGAGGGTATAACATTGAACCATACTCATTCCACCCCTCACAAAATATAATTTTACTTGTAGTAAGCTAAATTCAACTCCTCAGTTTCACAATCGTCATAGTATATTTTCCTACCAGACAGCTTTCGTTCAAAAGGATGTAACGTGGTCAGAACAGCTCGTCCTCAATGCTTTGTCTGGCTTTTGACACCTGAGAAATCTACTTCTTGATTGAAGTAGCTTCCCACTTAACATCATGATACTGTGTCACAACCGGCATTGCGGACTTTGACAGGGAGTCGAACACTATACCGCTCATACAAAAGACTAGCTGTAAGCATTAGGCTAAACAGAAGCCCAATAGTTTAACCAAACAACAAAACGTTTATATTATTTGGCGGTCTACTCAAATGATAATATTAATGTCTTGCTGATATAACAATACAGCGTTGTAGACTTCAGTCCGAACTGTTGTAAAGGCTGTTGCAAAATGCTGGGGATGGAACATGATTGTGAAATCTTCAATACTCACAAAGGAGCCACGTCAGCTTATTAGTCGATATTTACAGACATATGCTTTCTCACCTTTTGCTTTTAGTACATAAAGTGCGAAAATTACAGCCATAGACCCAAAGCTTTAAATTTTGAATAAGAATTTTCAGAAATGTCTATTTGTACCTAGTTATAAAGCGAAAGAAAATAAGTCTGAAAACACTGGGAGTGTTTAAACTGCTCCGGGAATCAAACCGAACCTTTGAGAAATAACAATAGATGAATGACTGTAATTTTCGGGGGAGTATCATGGCTTCCATTTTGAAAGCTGTTATCTTAGATTTAACTGGACAATTGGAAGTAGGAAGAGAGCCATATTGCACATAGTTTTAGGCTACCTTCTTCCCCGAGATTCAAATCTGAAGACGTTTGTCATTTATGATTATTTGTTTAGGAGCTATCGATTCGGAAGCTTGGGATTTTGTATCCTAGAACATGCACTCAAATTGACGGTCATTTTGGCAGACACACAAATGTAGCAGTTTTCTTTAATCCTGAGAGACCCTGTGTAGCACGTCGGATTGAACGACGGCTCAGGCATGCTGGATCCGTTGGTGTAAGTCATTGATTATTACACGATGCATCATGCCTTTCAGTTGATACAGAGATACAGATGAAGATGTGAGAGAATACGCGAACGAGTAGGATACATGATGGGTCCTCGCCGAGCGAGCCAACATCCCGTGAATTAGTAAACAACTTTTGTATCTTTACTCCGTGGCGATTCACCTTGAATGACAGATGGGAAACCATTACCTATACCTTTATTCAAATCTCAAGTCTCAGGGGCCCCTGTCTCCAAAAAAAATAAAAAATAAACGTAGGTGACAAAGGCCAACTATTTTAATATCTAGGAATAAGCTAGCCTAAAACGTTATGGCACCATTTCTATTTCAAATTATCTAGATAAATCCAAGATGGAGGCCATGATGCTCATATCCGCACCAGTCGCAGCACTTAATCTAATGTCATTACGCAAAAGTTTGAGCAGATTACCACAACGGTTTCAGCACTAGAAATGTTTCCATACTGATGTACATATAGGCACAAATCGAAAAGTCTTAACATTCCTATTCAGAATTTTAAAAACAGTTGGTGCTATGGCTGTCATTTACGCGCATTACAGATTAGAACGAAGCAGAAAAACTATTTTCTTTAAACATCGACTGAAAATCTGCTGTGATTCTCTTGTCAGTAATCTTACATTAAGATATGTTGAATGACCTTGGAACTGAAAGATTGCAATTATTAGAACTATATCATTTCCACACATCACTGTGTCTGTATTCGATATATAGTCGTACAAGCAGGCATTTTCGTTTTTGATTTCGTGGTTGTTAAAGGTCATAAGCTTTGACGGTTTTGACACACTTTCACCTTGCTATACTTACCAGGAAATCATAATCCTCAAAATGCACTAAATATTCAGTAACATATTTAAAGAAACGGATGAACAAAATTAATTAATTATTATATATTACATCGTATACCAGTTCTGAAGAAAATACACCGGTGTACATTGAAGAAATGAACGAAGAACATTGATGTAAAAATAGGCATTTGTATCTTATACCGATGGTTCCAGAGAACCAAATTAAAGGTCGTAATAATTATATATTTCATTCATTGTTATGAATTAAAAACTTCCCTTTTAGTGAAAGGGAATGGGGGGAGGGCAGGAGAACAAATTTTAAAGGAAATTCTTTTGGGGGGGTAAATAAAATAGAGCAGTAGAACAGTGTTTAGAACTGGAAGAGCAGGGCAAGGAAAAGAAAGCAAAGCAGTGGCATTCAGGTGCAACCCTTGTTTCGGCTCGTAATTACCGGAATCTTAACATGCGTCTCGCTTCTTCTAATTGTCGCTCGGAGACTTATTAGTGGGCGTGTTTGCTGGCACAGCGCGCTTCTGTCCGGAAATTAAAATCGACCCCAGAGAAAAGTCGGAAGTAAAAGAGACAGACAGAGAGAGTGTAGAATTGACGAAGAAAGGGACAGACAATAAGAGGGAGAAATGAGAGAAAGATAGAGAAAGGGAAGAAAGATAGAAAATTGAGGATGAAGAAGCGAAAGCACACAATGGAATAGTGTGAGATTAATGAGATGTCTCCTTTTGTTATTCCGTTCGTCTTACCGACCATTTATTAAAATATGGATTTATTTACTGCTCTTTTCCCCTTTTGTTGACTGAAAATTTCCTCTGTCTTCTCCCGTTTATCTTCAGTTTCTACCACACACAGCCACACTTCACTCTGGTGTATACGCAATATTAATTCAACACTTTGAGGTGTTCCTAGGATATCATCACTTTTTCGTGTTAAATCAACACAACAAATTGTGTTGATTTCGATGACTCAATACAATGAATGTGTTGTCAATATTGATTCACCATAATGGAGGTTGTCATACTAGCACTATTATGGTGTTGATTCATCGAAATTACACCACAAACTGTATTAATTTAACAAAACAAAGTTATGGCCACTCCGAGGGACCGAACATGTTGAATTAACACATACATTGTTTGTTATGTATTGGTGAAATCTAGGGATAAACGTGGCACATGAATACCTCGGAACAAAATAACAAAATGCAAACAAGGTACGAAATATTCTTTGTTTTCAATTTGAAAGGGTTGGAAATTTAATCCAATCCAATTTCTTACAATGCTAAATAAAACGAAAATTTCTTGACAAATCAAAAACGGTATATCAACGTTGAAGTGCATTGTTGAGAATTGATTCTTTAAGAGAATATATCGTCACCTTAGAATCATAACCAGATTCGTCATTCGCCATTCATTACAACTACTTTTGAAGAAAAACAGTTTTAAAGTTTGAAGTTCCATTTAAAGTCCATAAATGCATTACACATTACTAGCCACTAGCCAGTGGATACCGTTTTGTGACATTGTACTTTTGGGCTTGATGCCCTTCAGAACAAGATATTTTAATGCAGTGTTAACTCCATTTTACCAAATACTGGAGTACCTGCTGGCTCTAAAGTAACTAAATCTACTAAGCTAAAATTGGTAACCATTATATTGGCACTGATGCCAACCAGATATAAAATTAAAATGTCTTCAATAGCTCTACATTGAATTATTAAATATTTGATGACCAATTAGGAATAATTTATCAACGTATTGAGTACGGTATATGCAGTGTCGCAAAGTTATGAATAATACACTAGATCAGTGTTTCCCAACCTTTTGCAGGCTGCGGGTCTCTTGATTTCTTACTAGTTTCTTTGCGGACCCCTGGCATAAAACCAAGACATTTTTATACAAAAATTATCAGTAGTGTGTTAGCTTTATCTATAACTTAAAAAGACGTACAATTTTAATAGATGAAAGAAGAATTGAATATATTTGACTAACAATACTGCAAGTCGAGAATTAATAGCAATAATAATAAAACTATTGAATGTTTTTGCTTACAATTTTTCAACGTGATGGCTGGTGTAGTTTTGCAGCCGTCAACTTTTCATATATGGCTCCAAAGCATATCTGGAGGAGCAGATCCAGGAGAGTTTTAGGAGCAGATCTGCTTCTATATCAAGTCTGTTTCTGTACTTCTCTTTCATACAAACACAGAAAATGTTGACTCGCACAAGTAAATAATCGCGAAAGGCATCAGATGTGAAATTTTATCCTGAAGTTTTGAGATGAAATTGTATCCTTTTAAATCGTATTCCTTTATAGCAATTCGGCGAGCCCAAATGGCATCTCTCTGTTTATTTTAATAAAATACAGTGACCTTGGAGCCTTGAATTTAATGTGTTCAGAATGTAATGTGTCAGAAAATATTCCACAAACAAGCAAATGCCGAAAGGAAAGGAGAAAAAACACTTAACGGTGTAGATCACCCCCGCCATCTTGGTATGACCTTTCTATTGATTTACATGGGAATTATTTTACTAGTATTATGTCTTTCAGGAGCGTAATATTCAACTTCTCTTTTCGCATAGTGTTTTGTCATGTTTCCCTGTTGACATATTGTAATTTATATGGTAAACTATTAATAATATATTATACTCATATATTTAAAGAAACTTCACAAACTAGAACTCTACAAGAGTCAAAATAACCACCAAGGCAAAATTTCGTGAAAGCGGAACTTGAATATTCTACTTCTCAGAGACATAAGATGAGCGAAACGATTCCCACGCAAATCAATGGAAAGGTCATACCAAGATTACGGGCGTGATTTACACCGTTAAGTAGTCCTTTAGTTTCGGTTCCAATTTCGAATCAACTAGAAAAAGTCTCTCATCTTCAGTCAGCTCAAATAAGCGAGTCCACGAGATAGCCAGCGTACTTCAAAATGTAATGTTCACGATCTCTTCCCGTCTCGTTACACAATGCAATGAAAATTCTGGCGTTAAAAGATAGGTTCCGACGATAACTAAGGGGGCTGCAAGTCGTGATGAGGTTAAAGGTCTTCATATTTCTGTCGTGCATTGTCCCTCCTTTTCACATTTTTTGAGCTTCTACAAAAAAAAATGGATGAATCACCACTCTACGACAAAACAGATATAAACATCGAAAAACAGTTACCAGAAATTCAGCTAATTTCCTTGGTTTCAATTATGGTATACGCCCTACACAGGGTTATCAAAACAAGAAATCTTTTGGGAAAGACAGTATCTAAAATAAAGAGTCCCACACACATTAGCTGTTAGTGGTTTATATCAGCTGCTCCATTTTTGGTTCAAGCTTCTATTGAAAATCCAACTTGAAGATAGATGGTCAAATGAAACGTACAGGGAAAGAAAGAGGAATGTGCACCTTTTGAATTATATGAGTTTGTACTCGTAACGAGTGCTACATAATGACAGCTAACTTTTCAGAAAGTTTCGATCTTAAAGCTGACAAATCACCTTGTTATAGCGGTTATTAGAATATGAAATACATGGAAGTAAATAAGTGCGTTGGATTTTAAAGTATTAAATCTGTATAATATGATATAAATATCAGGAAGTACATTATCTTTACATGGCAAAATATTGCGGCCCACCTAAGTACTTGTCAGGGACCACTGGGGGTCCAAAGACCCCGGGTTATGAAACACTGCACTAGATGAAATGTCCTAGTAAAAGTTGTATTTTGTGTTACATCTCGAGAATCGTTAACTTTCAGAAACACACTATAAAACTTTTGACCAAGAGATTACTTTCAAGAGGTACATATCCTCATATCAGATGTGCTACTGTTAGAAATCTTAGACAATTTGATATGTAGAAAAAGCATATGGAATTTTATATTCTGTACATATAACTCTAACTTGGACTTTTATGATGTTATGTTGTTTTATTCTGGCCTAAGTTAATTGAAACTTATTTGTGGCGTATGTGAACATCTAGATTTAATTTTGTTTGCTTTAAGGCGTTTAGGCAACTTTGGCTCAAGCCGCTATACACGTTGGAATTGTAATATGATTTGTATAATGAATGATTCATCAGTTTTTTACTATATTTAAACATGGCGTGAAATTGCTTGCTTCCAACAAGATATCAGGAATATAAATCAGCAATTCTTCTACAATAAAACCTACTTCAACAACCATTAACCGCTGACATTACTCGCGGTCCAAAAGTGCATCGAGTTCACCATCCCCACGATAAGTACTGCTCTAGGGCCGTTAACTGTTAAGGACCAAACACACTACTTTTATTACGGATATCCACATAAAATTAATCATGATAAGTCTCTTAATATTTTTAAAACGGAAACTAATTAATTATGAAAATATGCCATCTCGTTCGTGACAAATGACGACTTGACCATCCTTATTCGTCATTTGAACTCAGAAATACTGAAATGAACGTTTGCACACACGTAACCGCGCTGATAATATTAATATAACTGTAGTGATGCAAGGTCATGGATGATTTCTAATGTAACCATTGTGCTAATTTGGAATGCAGCTCTTCTTATGCAACAACTGCTCACAAGTGCCAAGCTATGGGGGAAGCATCTTTCTCTCTTTTACACCATTCAAAACTTTCCGAATTACGCCTCTGCCTTTCTCTTATTAATGCACATGTGCACCAATACACATCGAAATTTAATGGATATTTCTTAAATAATAAATTCTTACACATTTGATTAGCAAACAAGAAAAGCACACAAGTCCATTTTTAGATAAAAAAAATCGGTTTAAGACCTGAATTAAGAGCAGCATCGAATAATACAAAGTATTTTTCTGATAGAAGTACTTATCCCATGATTCCTTGATAAAATAACTTAGCATGACTCAGTACAGCTCTCCATTATGGCCAAAAAAAGAATAAAAAATAAACTTTTGAGATTTTGCTTGTTTGCTCCTCATGTGTTATCCATACATTACTAAAATATCTTTGTTTATGAGTATTGTTTTATTAATATGTCCACAAAATTGTACCCAAGAAAATATATCAAATGACTCTGTATTGGAAATAAATTAATAGAATAAACTAATACACAAAATACCTTAAACATATATTTTTAGAGCGAGTTGTGTCTTTGCTTATTCAATGTATTCTTTCTGGTTATCAAAAGCGATAATTTTATATGCAAGATTAAATAAGTGAGTGTCTCAGAGTAAAAACGACATCATCCCAATGCTTCATGAAAGTGCATTTTCTGATAATAATGCACCTTTATGTTATATCCAATAATACTTCAAAATTATTGGCGAGTTCCGTTTGTTATTTTAAAGCAACCTACGTTTGAATGTTTGAAATATTCAAATGTGGCCTTAAACCTCGATGAAATTTACTTGGATTTTAAATATGTCTTTTTGTTTCATTGCATAACTTATTTACGCAGAAATACTATAAATAGGGTTCATTTTAAAGAAATAACTATTCAAATGAAGAGTGAAAGAACTTCCTTTATACGCTACTTGGAAACTAGGTCCTGTAAGTCTACTTGAACTATTTAATACTACATTTTAATTTAAAATGGTCTTTACAACATACCTTTGGAAGTATATTGACGTGGGTAAAGCTTTCAAATAAGATTTGAGTTCAGCCAAAGGAAGATATTTAAATATAATTGCAAACAATTTATTGTTGCATAGTGATAAAACAACAATGCTGTAGTGCCTGACATTTCTGAAAACACGAATAACTATTTTACACTATAAAACAAAATATTCAGCATCTGCTTTAGAAGGATGACGAGAAATGTCTTATTGATTTCGAAGTAAAATCTAACTCGCCTAATTTTTAAAATAGTATACCGTGATAGGTTTTATTAAAAGTCTTGGAGAAATCTGTGTAAATGGAATCAAATTACCCTTCCTTGTCAAGTGCATGAGCAATAGAATCTGTTATTAGGGTAAGATTTGTTACATCCCTTCACAATACTATGTTGCAATTTCGAGATTATCGGGCTGACATGATTAAAGATGCTTTAATAAAAAAGGACTCAAACAGCTTAACAGATTTATTTAGTGCGGCAACCTATCTCAAACTACTTGCATCTTTGTTACTACTAAATTACCGATGGGACATACTGTACCTTCGTTATTTTTTATTTGTTCGCAAATACAGATATTTTGATAGCAAGATTAAACAAAAGAGAGATACAACAAAATGTTAATTGCACCCTTTTAAAATATGCATCCAGTCGCATAGATTTATTCTATTTTAGATCTTTGATCGATTTATTGATTTCTTCTACTTGTATGATTAAAAGAGAACGCATTTAAGGTACTGTCGGGAAGAGATATTCCAATAGTGTAAGATGTAGTGGATTATATACTTCAGCTGGAAAATGTTTTGCCAATTTCTGAATTGAGAACTAGAGGAATTTAACCCCATTTTCGCAGATTTACATGAGAGAGGAAAATAAGATATTTTTCAAAGGGTAAATGAGAGATATTTTACCACCTCTCAACACCAAGGAGAAGGGATGGAGCTACGTTGTTTTGACACCAAATGGAGCTTTCAAAATTATGTACATACATTCAAGAAAACGAAAATAATATTTTTGGAGTTACGTTCCTCTCGTTCTTATACAAAGAATCAGACTTATTAGAGAATAACTAACTTACACTAAGGTACCGAGTTTACCTAAATTTCTTATGATAGCTTGATTTTGTTTTCCATTTTTTATCATGTAACGGGTAAACCAACAGGGATAAGTGCTTTTTGATTATGTTGGTGCAAATAATTTATCAAATAGGACCTGATGTGTAAATAATACTGTAAAAATGTTAATTGCAGTATTGATGTCAGGTTATGTACAGATTTAAGAATATTCTAGCTAGCCTACCCAAAATCGGTATACAATTGGTGAAAATTTACCTTTCGAAAGTTTTATGCAGCTATATTCGTTATATTTTAGGACCTAATAAGCGCTTCTGACTTACAGCAATGGTTAAAGATGAACGTATGGAGTTTTGATTATAGCAGTTACTTCATAACATGCTCAACTGATATTGTTAGTACAACAAGGAATATTTAATTTCATCGTTTCACATGCAATAATGGAATAAACTTAACTCTGTGGAAAATATGTTTAATTTTAATATATATAGTATAAATGTACTTGAAAGATCAAATAAGGCTATATTGTATCTAAGTGGAAAATGTAACTTATATTTACTCTTAAAATAAACACTTTAATGCTAATATTACTTTATTGTAACATGAAAATAAGTAAATCTTATAGAAATCTAAAAACACTGTGAGACACACACACAGTATGACACATATTTTCGATGATAACTCCGTACTCAGAACTCGGTTCAAACATCGCATTCAAAAAAAATATTACGTAGGAAATCGATGAGAGATGACTTTATAATTATAATTATTGTAACATGTCCTAAACTACATTAGAATCCTCTGGATGTAATGTTATTCCAGAAATTCTAGTGATATCTTAAACAGTACCTATGATCATTACATTACAATATTACAATACATTGCAGTCCACGTTTAGATATCTTGAATAATCTGTCCTGGTTTCTTCATTTTCTAAATAGTGTTTTGTTTTTAGTAGTAAATTTAGATCCGGAGTCAAACATGCTTACTATTTATTCTGGCTAATTCGTTCAGACCACTTTCTACTATCACTGGTTTAAATGAAAGAATATAATTTAAAAAATTACGTGAAATTATAAAAGATCGAAAAATGCTCTTGAAATTCTATTGTTGCAAAAAATATTACCTTAGCATCTTAATATTAGTCTCTCAGTTATAAAAACATCAGCAGGTTTTCTCGACTAAAATAGAAAGTAACTGCGTATAAAATTGAAATGCATGATACGCAGTTCCTATTACAATATTATAGAACACAGCATGATGTTGCGTGCATATAAAGAATACCAAGTGAAATAAGTAACTAAAATATGGACGTTTGAATTCTGGTTGCATCACAAAATTCTCGAAACCACTACAACCATGTCACTAAGAGTGGTTTAGGATTTGGCTAATTCAGTGGTCGTTCCTGAGAGCTATTCTAATTTTTCACTTTCTCTTGTCGATAGATGTAATATGTATTTTAATGACGATTTTTAAAACACATTGTTCGTATGAAGAGCGGGGGGAGATATAATTTATCAATATGTCAATAAAATGGGAAAAGCGAAATTTGATGAATGCATATTGAAGTTGACTATGTTTATAGGGTTGAGGTTGAAGTGGATATGTGCAGAGCATTGTTATATTTATATTTACTAATGAGTTGGAATTGGATAGTAGATAGGATCATAACATCTTGTATATTGTGTTTTGTGTTTTGTTACTATACTAAAGCTGTAAGCACATTTTTTTTTGTAAGACGGACACGTAAACAATAACTAACTATACAAACTCTATGGCTTACGGAACTCGCAAGTTCATCGCCACAGTAACAAACGACTATTATGTTCTATCCGGGTTGGAAAGTCGGATAGCAAGAGAAAGTTGGGAAGACGTTGTTGAGATACGTAAACAATACTGGAAATAAATTTTAATTTACTTTAAACAAAGACTTTAGGTATATTAATTGTTAAAACGTACACAGAAAAAATGTTCGCTGCCGTGGACTCGAATTTTTTCAGTTTCTCTGCCGGGATAGGGAAGTGGTCAATGCTGTCCATTTTTCAACAATTTTTCTGTGTATGTTTTAACAATTACTATACCTAAAGTCTTTGTTTAAAGGAAAGTAAAATTTTTTTACGATAAAGGCGAAAACGCAAGCCAGGCAGCTGCAAATGTAAATAGTGTTTATGGTACTGATACTGTAACAGCCAATCACGCACAATTTTGGTTTCGTCGATTCCGTGCCGGTAATTTTGACGTCAAAGATGTACCACGCACTGGAAGGCCATGTGTCGAAAATGTCGATAAAATCATGGACATTGTCACGTCCGACCGTCATGTAAGCACTGTTTCGATTGCCCAAGAGATACACATTGCACAAAAAACCGTGTGGAATCATTTGCATAAGGCTGGATACAAAAAGAAGCTTGATGTATGGGTGCCATACGAGTTAACGCAAAAAAACTCATGGACCGAATTTCCATCTGCGAATCGCTGCTGAATCGCAACAAAAGCGACCCATTTCTGTAACGGTTGGTGACTGGTGATGAAAAGTGGATCACTTACGACAACGTCACGCGAAAACGGTCGTGGTCGAAGCGCGGTGCGCCTGCGCAAACGGTGCCCAAGTCAGGATTGACGGCCAGGAAGGTTTTGCTGTGTGTTTGGTGGGATTGGCAGGGAATTATCTACTATGAGCTACTCCCCTACATAAAAATCCTTAACTCGGAACTATACTGTCAACAATTGGACCGTATGAAGGCAGCAATCGCCCAGAAGCGGCCAGCTTTGGCCAATAGGAGAGGCATTGTGTTCCACCAGGACAGCGCCAGGCCACACACATCGATAGTGACTCTCCGGGAGCTTGGTTGGGAGGTTCTTATGCATCCACCTTATAGTCCGGACCTGGTACCGAGTGATTACCATCTGTTCCTGTCCATGGCGAACACGTTTGCTGGTGAAAAATTCGCTTCAAGAGAGGCTTGTGACAATCGACTGTCTCAATATTTTGCCAATAGGGACAAGGGCTTCTATGAGAGAGGCATCATGATATTACCTTCCAAATGGCAACACGTTATCAAACAAAACGGCGCATATGTGACCTAAATCGGATCATTCTAAGTATGGTAAGTCAAGCCTTCAATGTCATGCAAAAATAATGGATTACCTTTTACTACACCAGATATAAAATTATAAAAATGGACAAAGCTAAACCATTGAAAGAGTTGAACATTTGAGAACGCATACTTCTGGTTTGTGAATTGATTTAAATTACTTGGAACATAAGAAGTTACTCAAGAACCGTGACTGAAGGAAATTTAGAGTTCATATTATTCTTTTGATCAGCGGATCAAGAAATGAATTTGGTCTATCTATATTCCAAAGTTAATTTTAGTAACTCAAGAGCTTAGAAACTGTTTATAATTACCCAAACGTTACGATCCTGGACAAAGTTTTAGGAAATCCAATGCCATTGTGTTTTTTGCGTAAATTCCGAAACTATGCCATTAGAAGCTAGTAAATTAAAGCTTTCTTATTTTCATCAGGAATCTACTGAAACAACGATTTATGGGTGTTAATATGATAGCTGAAATTTATTTTTGTAGCTCAAATGGAAATATGATACATAAAATGTATGACGCATCTGGAATATTTAATATCGCTGTGAGTTATGTTGTATAGCGAAATAACTTATGTGAAAAAGTACGCTCTTGAAAAGAAATATAAAACACTAAAGTGACCACTTTTATTATTCCAAATGTATACCAAAATGTATTTTTTTTTTCATTTTGGTTTACGTAGGTTTTTATCAAATTAGCATCGTCCTCTTTTGTTCCGGCGTTGCTCGTATTATTAACCAAACTTAACGATTTGAAGACAAATATCTATCTTGATAAGACACGTTGCAAATTATTTCATTATGTGAGAAATACGATAGATCTTATGATAGTTCATCTACGTTAATAATCAAGGGGATAGCTCGAAATTTATGAATTTTCTGTGATGTGCATTACGTATTATGAATCTCATTGTCAATTTCCAATCGATATGTTGAAGAGGATAATGATAAAATTATTATTACAGCGCTCTTTCTTACTATAGCATATTTATAGAATTGAATCAATATCTTCTTATCATAATATTAAAAGATATTTTCACAGTTTGTCCAAATGTTCAAGTACCTATATAGAAGTAAAGTAAGAGTTTCCCTATTTTGAAATATCGATAATTGCTTGATATATTGTGATAAATATTTAATTCAGAAACAAAATATTCCGATGAGGCTTTGATAATAAATATTCAGCTGTAAGTTCATGAGCTGAAATTTAAAAATTCAAAGTGTAGTGGAGTTCTTACGATATAGGATTTACTTTCGTAATCTAATATTTTTAGTTAATTTTTTATTGTAAATGCTATTGTTTTTGCTCCTCTGCTTTGTCAAGAACTTTTAGTTCCGGTTTTGTAAAATTGATTATCGAATTTATTTAAAACAAGAACTTTTTGTCTACATTACTGAAAGAGGTGTCTCATACCAAATGTATATTTTAGCACTACGTCAAAAAATACAGTCATTTTCCAATAATTGTTTACACTCACGAGGTACTACTAAATAACATCAATCACCTCATAAAATTTCAATTCAAAAGCCCAAATAATCACCAAGTTATTGTGGCTTTAAGAAAATAAAATACAAGGTAGATTGTAAAATTATTTTTACGAGATATTGTCTTTTATGTACATATACCCTTATTTCCCTGTACTTTTCAATTATTTTGTGAGTTAAATTTGTAGAGATTACTGAATAAGGATGCTTAATCTCTCACTTCCAGTTGGAGTAATGTTTACAAACATTTAGCTATCCTCTTGTTTCCGTACATGACAGCACATGAATGGATCGAGTATAACTGTGTTGAACACTTCAAATTATCTAAGCAGAAGCTTATTAATGTAAGCTGTAGAAAATACGGGATGATAACACAATTATTGAAAGCATATTTCGTTTCTAAAGACACTTTCGAATTGCTAAGCCAATCGTATTAAATCAGTTTTAGAGCTTTGACTGCAATTGAAGAAGAAGAAAAAACGTTCTTCCACTTTTAAGCATCTAATCGAATTTCTTGAAGTGGGTCATTAATCGCATATGCTTTACTGGATTTCAAAGCTCATTCAGCTACAGATAGGTACCAACATAACGTAATATTAAATTAAGTACAGGAGAACTCATCCTTTATATAAATCCACTTGCTGTTGCCCAATTGTGTTATTTTAATTCTCAAAGAGATAAACTCAAGGAAGGGGGGGGGGGTGAGGACTCTAATCTGTTTCAACGATGTAGAACAACAAAATACACTTGCATCACGTGCACATATGTTCAATTTTCTTGTAGTAGATAAAACCACAATCTGGTTACATGGAAATTAATGTATGTTTCAAAGATTTGGCAAAGAACATGAATCTTGTTTTTCAATCTACACAAAGAATCTTTTCGTGAATGGTAGTTGTTACCGAAAATGGCATCAGGATTAAATCATGTAACGTCAGTCTTTCTGAATTAGACTTATCCAAAGTTTTCTACAATATTGTTGATAAAACGCCGGAATGCCACCTACAGGAAATAGTCTGGCCATTCCTTTTATAATTTTCAGAAATCATTTTTCGTAAGGAATGTATTATTTTATACTCAAGTCTCCTAATATCGTCCAGCTTAAATTTAATAATTAAGAAGTTGACGAGATTTGGTTGTACTTTAAACAAACTAGACTATTGAACTGGCTTATTCTAAAAGCAATATAATTATATATTTTTTGATTCCAGTATCCACCAGTCACTTAATATGTGAAACCTATTTCAACTACATATTCTAAATATCAAGAGAATCAAACCCAGACTTCGTGGCCTTCTCTGTAAAGTCGCTGACTTTGGTTCGGTAATGGGTAGGTACGTAGATTGGAAATCCACGGCTGGCTATTCTGTCTGACAAGGGAGGGTCACGATATGTTATTGCTGAGATCCTAATCAATTATAGTGCATCTGATAGAGGAAGGTTAGATATGGAGAATACCAAAATTTAAAGTGCGATGGACAAGAAGAGATGGAGTAAGGGGGGAGGGTGAACCGTCGATATTCAGAAAAGTTAGATAAATGATATATCCACAGTATTTCAGAATAAAGGACGGAACTTTCAGGGGGTGATTTTTGACATCAAAACAAGTAAAACAAATTCTTTGAAGATGGGGTGAAATTTCGCTTAATTTTAGAGATACAGCGTCCAAAATTGATTCCAACTTTGAGTCCAAAATTGACGCCTAGTAATGGAAGGAAATGAATGATTCTCAATAAGTCAGAAACAAGTCATTGAATGAAAATTCCGTTTCCTGAAATTTGTTTCTAGCAACATGGTGGACATCAGGAGTGAAAACACGATGTCACCATTTTGTCAGTATTGCCAACTAGGTATAAAGTTCAACTTTTTCAGTTTTCGCGATCTTATACAAACTACAGGTCGAGGAACCAAGCTGAGCGTTACAGGTTGTAAAAATGAATGTGTAAGGTTGTTAGTGTATTACACATTCTATATGTGTGTCTATATATTACACATTCTATATATTTTATATAATGAAGGTCCTGGTGATAGGATTATTGAGAATTTCCCGTGTTTTTGTTCTTGCCTTTAGAGCATATGTTTATCCAACATTTTGTTATATAAATGCACGAAATTTGCCTATTATATAGCCTTTTGAAACCTTGAAAAATCTCTTCTACCGTAAAAAACTTCAAGAAGGGAACGGGTTTAGGGATATATTATAATAGTAAGTAGTACAATGCAGAACAAATAGAAATAATGCTAATGGCCTGTACTACGATTTTAGGATGCAATGTGGACAGATGTTTCCTACACTATCTCTGCATTATTAACCACCATGCATGTTTTTAAAAGGGTTTGTGCATGAAACATTCCAGAGATTATAATCCTTGGTATTGCTGCTGTTGCTATTTCAAAGTCTGGTATCAATTTCTTGTGTGAGTATTACATGCGTTGTATGACATAACGTTCCATACTAAGATACCTTGGACGATAAAAATGGATTATATATGACCTTATTATAAACAAATCTTTAGTAACCTGAACTACATAATATCAAATGATTTATATTTACATACAGTCGTATTGTCGGTATAAATTTGAGGTACAGTGTATGATATTATAGTTGGGAATTAATGATACTTTTCATACTCATATCTAGGTTTTGATATAACTTTTTAATTAGCAAAAGGACTAGCAGAGGTAAAAACAAACTGTATAATTTATTTTCCATCGTTTCCTTCCAAAGTAAAATTTGTATTATCCTCTTTTCTTTTGTTTTGTTACATATGTTGTAATTTATTCCTCCCTAATCTATGGAGTAGGTATTTGCAACAAACTTAGAACATCTTCTGTATAAAGACATTATCAATATACAACATTTTTATTTTATTTTATGAAGCTCCAAGTATCCATTATTTTATAGTTATTAATCAAGCGCAATCTCTCGTGCACATTTAAAGAAATATGTTTTGAAGAGATTCCTGTAGGAATAATAAAATGGTGGAAAGAACAAACATGCACGAATTGTTCTCTCAATTGCTTGTATTTCTTTGTACTGTGGTGACTTGATGAGGTGAAGCAAAGTTGATATAAATTATCCATGTTTGAAAAAAGCTTTGGTAAGAAAACATTTTAATTTCTTTTACGATCAACAGTAAACATTCCTCATAACATAGAACCACACTTAGAGTGAACGAAGTGACTCAAGCAATATCTAAATTTGATCGCTGCAAAGTGTGTTAAGAAGGAGAAGAAGATAAAATTGTATAGAATCGTACAGCAACAGACAATTTTCATGCAATATGAAGTAGTTGGATCTGTCATAGGACATTTTACAGTCCTAAGGGGATGGAGCACAGACTCAACCTCAGAATGGACCATGTGTCGCTGCTTTTGAAAAGTTCAGGTCGTTGATGAGAATCTTTAAGATAGAAATGCTGAAGAAAGACTAATAACTGCAGATTGAAGGCATGGATGGAGGGAAATCCACGCACACACTCAGAGATCTTGCCTGCCTGATAATTCAACGTTCCAAATTCAACAATTTCAGTCCATACACAAGAACATAGTACAATTGAGTAAAATGGCCAATTAGGCATCACTTGAATTGACAAGACATCGCAAACAGCAGCGCATTGACGATCTGCAAAATCAAAGTTTCTTCGTCACCACAGTACTCACCTATTCGATCGTTTTGTGATATGTGGTGAGAAACACATCCTGTAAAATAATCACAATTGAAGTTTGTAAGGATTGGACATTAGACCTTAAACATTTTCGAAAAACAAAATATACAGAACGGTTATTTTGACGGTAATACTTTACGGTTGCGAAAGTTGGATTATGACCCTAGCAGATGAACATTAATTACGTGTGATTGAAAATAAGATCTTGAGAGAGATATACGGACCGAAACGGGACGAGATGACTGGGGAATCTAAAAGACTGCATAATGAAGAACTACATGGATTGTGTGACTCACCCGATGTTGTAGGAATAATAAAATCGCGATGACTAAGGTGGGCACGCCATGGGAGAGAAACGGAAATTATATTTCATTGTGGTTGGTAAAAGGATGGGAAAAGACCATTGGGAAAACCGAGACGACGTTGGGAGGAATATATTATACGGGATCTTTGAGAAGTATGTGAGGTGAAAACTCAGGATAGAATCCTATGGCAAACGTTTGTTACTTCGGCAATGCACCTGAGTTCCGCAAGAAATAAAGTAAAGTTAATACTACAAAAATTATATTCTTAGTGAGGTTGAAAACACTGCGTATTTTCGACGACAAGTTATTATCTCCTGGTGAAATCATTAACTCTATCACGTATTGTGCAGAAGTGACGAAATTCATAATCAGTTGCATTAAAAGCAACGTTGTCGGTAATTACTGTATTGAACTTTGATGTTCGAAAAATGTGCATAAATTTCGAAGTATTTGCAGTGCGAAAATTTAAAAACTAGTAGCTCTAAATGATTTGAGTTATTTAAGCATACCAAGTTAAAAATATATAAATTAATCAATTCAGAATTAGTAAACACTTATCCTTACTAATACGTGATCCTTTCCTCAGTATTATAAAAAAAAGTTATTTCTGCAAAAAAAAATAAAGAAAATGGAAGTTTGTGAAACAATCTGGAAAATTATAAAAATACTATTAGGAACGATAAAGAAGCGAAGGAATCTGAGAAGATTCTTACACATGAAGTAAAAATTAAAACTCGCAATGATACTTAGAAAACACTGTGTAAATACTACAAGTTGACATCGAATTGCGAAAACAAATTTACAATATATTAGTATTGTAGGTCATTTTATGTGCTTTAAATTAAAGAAAATGAAACTTCAGATTCACCTTTGAAGAAAAGAATGAATATTTGATTGATGCCTGCTCAATTTCATGAACAACACTTCTCAATTTTTATTACGAGTACAGGGAACTATTTTTTGCATAGCTTAACAAATTTAACTCTATTAGATCACATGAAAGTTGTAAAGCAATATTACAACAAATACGTAATAAATATGTTTTTCCTGGAAAGAAAACGTACAAGATTATTGTTTATACTTAACAGAAATCGTATAAGGGAGATGAGAAAGGAAGAATGCTACATTGCACACAGTAGACATTTTTAATACCTTCCCATTAAATGAAGTTTTAATAGAACCAGGAGAGCAATGCTATTATGTGAGCTTGAGCGTGTGTGTTTCCATGTACGGTTGGAGTGTGGTAGAAACCGAATGAGATGGCTAAGCGTTTCGTTGAAGAGACGTGAGAGCAATGCATGTTAATGGGCATTGACAGAAAATAATCCCTTTGTAAGCTCTTGGTAACGAATAGAGAAAAGACCATGAATTAAACCTCAAAATCCTCAAACGCCAGTAGGCAATGAATTTAAAAAAAGAAATGTTAGTAAGGAAAACTGGAAACAGTAATCATGAATGGAGAACAAAGCAACCACAGGAAGAATACGAAACTGTTAACATATTAAATTTTCCAACACGTATAAGGTTATGTTCGTTATTATAATTGTACATCAAACAGAATTTCGTGAAGTTATCAGCGTTCAAGAAAGATAATTAAACAGTTCTCATCATTTATCATAATCTTCCCGAAAAGAGATAGTCCCACACGGAAAGCAAGCGAAAGCCAAGCGAATAATTTTTATTTAAAAGCCGTGTTTAATATATAAATTTAAATGATGGAGTGTGCGGCAACTGAACACAGTGAATCACAGCGAAGTATTGCACGAATATATTGTTTTAGTACTGTGCTGGTCTGCTTCGCCTTGTTCCCCTTTACTCCACTTCAATATGTTTATTTAAAAGCCCCAAAAATAAAATTTAGATTTCAATACGTTCATATTTTAATTTTTCATTACTCTAGGTATGAACTCAAGTTATGATATCGATATTTGCCTGTTAGGAATCTAGATATATATATATATATATAAACTTTTAAAACAATAATGTAGGTGTGGTCGGCTTTGAACTTGTAACGTACAGAAGGCAAATCGTTAAAACAAATCTGACGAAATAATGTTAGATTTTCATCTACAAGTAATAACGCACAGGCCTTGTGTCCATAATGAGTCAAAGAGAGTTATTTCTGGTAATGGTATGCACTATTACTTTTTCGGATGAACAACTTTTCTGTAGTATAAATAAGAATCTTTCACGGTGTCTAAGAATCTTTCACTGGCTATGTCTGTTTAATGATCGGCGATAGTGTATCACGTTGTCATGAATAAATATATTTGTTCACGTAGATCTGCATAAATCACATTTTTTATAATTTTTTGTGTCAATTTGAAGATTTACCACACACATAGTTCTCTAGAGTAAAAAGTTAACAATATATCTTATTTCGTGCCGCATGATCGCAGAAGATTCCTCAACCAGCAAGCTCTGTTTGTAGTGGGCCTCATAACCAGCAGTGAGGACCTGGGAGAGGGTCAAAACATGAGGAACATTATATAGAGAATAGAGCAAGCCATAGTCGTTTTTGAATTTTGAGCTTTAGTTACGAACTTTAAGCATCTGAGGTTCAGGCCGAGATAGGGGAGTTGTCGGTCAGGGCATATTAGAGGTGCCATCCTAGCATTTGCCTGGTGCTACTGAGGTAATACCCTGGAAAAACCTGTCAGGATGGTCGGTCGTTGGGATCGAATTTACGACCTATCGAATACTACGCCAACGCTCTACCACTGAGCTACGGCGGCTCGGTAAACCGTGGTCATGTAATATGCAGCATACTAACCAGCAGTTGAGAGGTCCGGGTATCGAAGCTCTGTCACAGTGGCTGTGAATCTTTCTGAACACATTTTCATATTAGTGATATGTTTAACCATTTAACGATATTCCGTGTGGAATAGTTTCTTAGTACGCTCCGCACTAATTTTACGATTTCGTAATAATATATCCAACTTTGCAGCGTGAATTTTTTATGTTTGTTGTCTTTTTGTAGAGCTTTTGGTGTGTTATGAATGACTCTTAGAAGTTCATTGTGTTTAACTTAAAGGTGTGACTAAATGTTTTGTCTGCGACATGCACATGAGAAACATGACCTTGGAACCATATACATCGGCTAGAATTCTCACGCCAATATTTCCACGTGAAGCAGATAATCACTTGCTGAAAGATAAACTTTTACACATGTAGCCAAATGAGGTTTGATTTCTAGGAAATGAAATTCTTAGTGTTTAATATACACAAACATGATATGCTGTTTAAGTGCAAATCAAGCAACTGATAGTAACAATCATTAGCGCGAATGAAGGCAAATGTAAAATTAAACATATCTGAACATTCAGTGTCACTTTATCAAGTTATCGCAGTGATTAAGGAACATCTATGAAACAACGAACTGATTGAAAATAGAAAGCACATCTTATATTGGAAATAGGATTTTCATAGCGCTACAAGCAGACAGTGAGAGATGACGTACTTTAAAGTTTCGTGTCCGTGGGACTTGTAGATAATAACATAGAAGTTTTAGTGGAAGAATTTATAACTATGATGAATACGTTTCTACAAGCTTATTCGTTTCCAAATGGGCCGACGAAATCTGTGAATGTATCAACACCAAAATACATACATGTACACAACTTACATGTATAAAAACATATAAACAAACAAATAGAACCATTCTACTAATACACATATTTCGGGATACTCATTGTGTATTTATTTGATTAAACCTTTTTGATCGCTTTCCTATTAAGATCGTCAGGAAACTTTGTTGGATTATAATTTTCAGTTCTTACTGTAAAACCGTAATAGCATTGTTATAAGGAATTAAATTGTGAATATATAACTTTATATTTCGATCTTTTGTCATACGCTTACAATCTATATTATTTCACTGTAAATTATTTTGTTTTTGTTGCCCTGGACTAATTTGCAATTTCCGTACGTCAGATGAAGACATGCTCTCTTAAAAGTAATTTCTATATGTTGCTGAGTATAAAATCACTTTCTCTATTAATTTTATCATCTCTCAATCCAATTTTCACTTATTCGAAAATTAGTGCTGTATATTTTGTTTTCGGTATTCGTATTTCTCAACGAGTATTTTGTGTTTATGTTCTACTAAACGGTAAGTGCTGTGCAACTGTTGCAATGGTTAGACCTGGTTTTCTAGGAAGAGTGTGCAATATTCAAAAGTGTTAAAATATGTCAGATTCAAAGAGTAAAACGTTGCTAAAAATATTTGTTCAAATCGATCTAGTTTCAGAATATTTCTAAGTACACGTATTCCCTCAAAATATGAGTTTATTGACTATATGCATGAGAATGAAAAATCTATTAATTACACATGCTTTCACAAAATAAATATCTAATACATTGCAACGGTAGCATGTTCTGGAAATTCCACTTAAGAATTTCAAAGAGCTCCTAGTATACTGAAAGCAGTAACATGTATGTTTCATATCAAAACTTGTTTTCTAACATCTACCACAACACTTCCACTGAAAATAAAATATTTCTTAATAAAATAATAATCTACTAATTTTAATTATACTTCCCATAAAGTAATAGTAAGTAATGCAGATTCTTAACCTTTAAACATAACCTTTCAAAATTGTCATGAGAACATACCCCTGGGTTCTGTAAAACGTCAAGTATTCTCCATTGCGTTAATATTCATCTTTAATAATTAATTGTAAAGAAACTGTTTAGCATATTTTTAAGTCTTAGAAATGTGTTGTTGTCGCTACTTTTTGAAAATTGCTTAATTAAGTTTAGGAAAATATACATATTGTCATTTTATTTGTAATGTGTGCATGAATGTAGTAAATAACTTCTCTTTTCACCTTAATATGCGTAATAGGAAATAAAAATTCATATTGCTTTCAAGAACAAACTGTTTATTCATCTGCTACACATAAAATATATGTACGATGTATGAATATTCTTGTGATTACTCTGAAATATGGGTAATTTTTAAAATATATATATTACCCATACTACTTGGAACACGTACAATACTTATTATTTGAATAGTGATTGACATCCTACACAAGCTGATGAGTTTCTAAGAAAAGGATGTACAATTTTCGGTAAAGTGCACTCCGAACAGCTCCGTTCAATAGATCCCGGCGACAATTCAACCCGCGACCACGCGCACAGAAAACGAGAGCGCTAACGTCTCAACCCCTTAGGTATAAACGTCTAATGACAAAGTTAGAAAATCTTCTAAAATTTAGCTACTTAACTGCTCCACCCGAAACTTAAAAGTTTTAAATTTACACTCACTTTTACTACAACGAAATTTAGCGAAACACTTTTCACTGTAAAAACACGTACTAATAAATATAATCTTGGGGTTTTAAGATCTCAGGTATCCTTTCGTTGTTTACTGCAAGAAAAACCAGAGTTCCATTCGACATGAAATGAAAACGATACATTAAAGAAAAAAAATACTTTTTTGAACTTTTCTTAAACAATTCGTACTAGCTACAAAATAGACCGTCACCGGGAAAAAGACGTTTTCTTCCAGAGAAAGTGAATGGACTAACTCGTAGTACGCTAAAACTACGTACACAAAGTGAGTAACACCCGCCGTAAGTCGGAATCTTATTTCAACCATGTTTAAGTGCCATAACACACGCCCAACTCTTGAATATTTTTTAAACACTTTTTTTGTTCTAAAAGCTAGACGATGCATCGGACGAAAGATTAGATGTGATTTTTGGACTTCTCGTTGTGTATTTAGTAAAATTAATAGGTTACCCCAACCTTCCGTTTTTAGGTGCGATAGACTGGTTCTTGCAGATTGATTTTTTTCAATCTCAAGAACGAAAAGTAAAAATAATGTTCATGTATGACTAAAAAGAAAAATATGGGGCGCGCTCTCATATACATATACTTTATAATTTCTTCATTTGGCGCATCACGTGCTTTTCATTTTAGTCATACATAAACAAAAATATTCTTTCTTTTTTTTAATATTTTAGTACGAATTGTATGAGAAAAATGTGTTAAATTTTTTTGGAGTTACTTCGGTGTTTGGACACTTTTTCTCAAGCTGATCTTGTCACCCAAATCCTAAAGTGTTCTGCAACCAGTCAAACCTAACATCGTTGTGGGCTATTATTTATTTTAGGATAAGGAAGTTCTTACTAAAAAAATAAAATATGCTTTAAAAATATATAAATACCCTGTATATACAAATATATAAAAGTAACAATAGAATATTGTTTTGTCACCCGATTTACACCGCTGTGATCGGAATGAATATCCTGCACAAAAGGTAGTACTGAAATGCTCGTCTTTGAAGAAAAAAATGTGTGCTACATATTCTAAATTTCTTTGCTTAATTATATATATATATATATATATATATATATATATATATAGTAAGTAAAGGATAATATAAAATATTGTTTGCCATTAACCATGCTTTTATTAACAATTAACATTTTTTTCTTGCAATAATCTATTTTATGCTTTCCCCGAAGCTTTTATTATAATCTTTCGTATATTTTAGTAATAGCGTCAATAGATTTCTTTAAAATCATTTTTGCCATCTTGAGTTTTCTTTGAGTTAAGAAACGGGAAAATCCCTAGTCTGTAACCGAGTCAAGAAATTCGTCGCGACTCATAGACGACAACCTTTGTACCAACCCTCGATTTTCAATGTTCTATTTCCTGATTTGGTAATATCTATGTATGGGTATACGCTGTCACGTGCATAAGCCCTTTGTATTCTATATATGTTAATAAGGTCGATTTAGTATTGTAATTTCCTTATGTATGTAAGCTTTAAAAATTATTAGTGACAGGCCCGAATTTTGCGCTCAATGCCTTATGGGTAACATTATATTTTATACTACTCATGGTTGCTTGGAAAGTCAGACCTAATTTGTCTCCTGAGGTGCGAACTTCGTATCTCTCGCACCAATATTTTCGAGGGACGATTATCTAAATGACGGTGGACAATCGTCAAAACGTCATCAGACAATCGCTAAAGTATAGTCAAACGATCTTTAAAGTGTCATGAAATAAATTTCCAAATGTTGCGGAATAATCATAAGTATTAATGAACGTTTTTGTATGCGTTTGTCTTTAAATTATTTCATTGTGAAGTGAAAAAAAATCATCCAAGTGACGTTGGACAATTACCCAGTTGAATTGCACGGCGGATATCATCATGCAGACCTCGGCACATGAACGTTCGTTTTCTATAGTGCTCCATTGCTTGAGGGTCCGTGACAGTAACAGATGATTAAGTGGTTGCCGCCTAGTGTTGGTGAAAGGCTTTGTAAACGTCAAACTAGAATCGACATTTTTCTATTAACGTTTCCTAACGTATTTTAACTTCAATGAGATTTGCATTGCCTATTTGTTGCAAGCTGAATTTCAACGTGCCGTGCGCATTGATGCGTTTACGATGAATCTTGAGTGGAAAGTTTGAATAAACACACTTTAACGCCTTAACAACTTGAGCTATTCCAGTTATATTTTATTTTGCTTTTAAAATTTTCTGGTGTTATGTAAGTAATACTTAAAGTTGTTTGATGGAAATCGCTTCGAACCAAATTGTTTGTGAAAACTTTCGGCCACCACAGGGGACAGTGTAAAATTCGCCGTGTTAACAAGATAAACCAGTGCTAGTTTTCCTTTGCCTTGATGGACAGCGTTATGGTTCCTGGAGCAGAGCAGAATCACCAAGGGACATTCGTCCACGGATTCTACAGGTGGAGCTTTCGTGGAAGAACTGTGAAAGTGTTACGTCTATTCTCCCATTACACTCCCCCTTTTTCTTTCATTGACTTCAAGAAACATGTAAGCAACACAGTAATGGAACAGCCGACGTGAGCTACTGTACGTGAGTATACTGAAGGGTAGCAATAGCAACTTTTCCTCTTTTAGTATAAACGCTTGAAAGCTAAAGTCATTTAATATCGCATTATTTTCTAAATATTGTTCAGAGCTTAGGAAATGTTCACGCGCTTGGCGATGTTTGTTATATTATGTAATGTTCAGCTATTCTTCAATCTTTATATATACATACATTGAATATGTTTAATACAGTTACATGTTTAGTTTAACCCAGAGAAATAGGAAATCCATGTAATAAGTGCATGGTAGTATTAAGATTGTTGTTATTCATTTATCGTCAGTCATCATTGGTTTTCCTTCAATCGCCTGACACTAAAAATACCTAAACGCATATTTCACATTCTCGATATCCCTCAGTCTTTGGTAACTATTTCAATTTGTCATGCCTCTACTGGTACATTAACATTCATTTTATTGAAACCTATTACCTTAGTAAGTAGCGAAAGAGGTACGATGTCTCCGTACTCGCTATTATGTGCGTGTAAAGTAGGTGTGCTCATGAAACTGCGTAAGTTGTCGACAGTGCTCTTGTAAATACGCTTGTAGAGCAGATGTTATGCATAGCGACAATTTATTTACTAATACGAGTGTGTCACCGTATTCATGTTGTCACATTAAGTGTGTTAAGCAGATAAGTTGTCAACGGTATTGTTACGTAATGCAAGACAGAGCAAATCAGAGCGAAGCACAGCATCTCCACGCTTTCGAAAGGGTCATTAAACATTACTGTCTCATTTCATTAAGATACGTAACTCCGTAAACCATGATTACTAAGGAACGAAACCATCATATAACATACGTTTGTAAAGCAGATTTGATCATGTTACTGTTCATATCTGAGAAGCGAGAATTTGCGCATTGTGATACGATTACACTGCTGTACAAAATTTCATCATTGTGTGACGTCGGAAAATGAGTTAATTAACGTTGCAAGATTTGAGGACAGATTAGCCATTGTGAATTAAATAAAAATATTTAAAAATAATATTCTCGGGGGTCCCACAGATCCCAGGGTTATAATTAAGGGTTAAATAATGCAGCATATTGGAATATTATACTGCATTAGAACTTCGTTCGTATAAAACAAATGTTACTATTAAAACAGAAGAACATGTAAGCATGAATTCGAAACATTAAGAGTGATTTTACGAACACAAAGAAGACATAAATTTTAACCACACAGAAAATATAAAATTCAGTACATCATTTGGCATAGACATAAATGAGTGTTTTATATCGATTGGAATGAAGAGACAAGATCTTCCACAAATGAGGCAAATAAATATATATTTTATGCTCGTAAAAGTGCTCCATTTATCCTGTAGCCTGCTACCCTAATGAGAGGTACAGATTTGCCACAATGAGTTTTGAACGAGAAGAATCAGAAATATAACAAAAGCAATTTGCTTAGTAATTTACATTAAAATGTATTGAAATGTTTTGAAAACGTGATTACAAAACAAAACAAAAAAGAAAAAAGAAAATCTTCAGAAAAAAATCCTTTTTTTGACCAGAACAATAGAATATTAATGCGGAATTTGGTATAATTCGCCAAAATGGTGTTGAAAACAAATGAGAGTGTGAAACATCTGTTTAAATTGATTTCCTCATCACGTCAATGTGTATAGTACACCCAAAAAAACTTTACAAGATACACTTTCCTCTTGTGTGTTTGTTATGACGCTATAAATTAACCATGTGTTGTAGCAATTCTCTTCCACATGCAAGACATGAAGTCTGAGTTATCGGTCCTAACTTATTATTGGACAGAGTAAATACTACCACTCAAACTGTACTTTGGTTATTCCAACTTGGCTTTAATTCTGAAGAATAAAAGACACCAATGGTTTATATTTTGATTAATAGTCTTTTAATTAATGCAACACTGACCCAAATTAGTTTTAGAGATGTGGTTACACAAACCAACAAGGATAAGACAAAGATGCAATAATGTGGTGGTGTAATCACATCTTCAGCAGTCTGGTCAGCAGCCATTTGAGGAATATATTGTCCGTTTTGTGAGACGATGCAATGTCGGTTTTAAACATTTTACGTGTGAGTATAACAGGCTCGTAACATTAAAGCTAACATACTGGTTTGGGTTTCAACATTCTTGTGTTTAAAACGTTTGTCTATTTATCATTAGCGACACTAGGTAAAGAGAGACGTTTCAGATGGATGGTTTAACGTGAAGCCCTGTAGGAGAAATAAATAATCAACGCTTGTTGTTATGGCTGTTGTTGTCTAGGCTATTTAGCTGTTGCTGTTACAAGAATTACACGAACAAATCGGAACTGTTGTTTATCTTCTGCACAAGATGACAAAATACTACCGACATACATTTAAAATTATATATATATACAGCAATATTCGAATGAGTTTTATTTATTTTTGCTTTCCTTAAATGCAGAGTGGATTAAGAGAAGATGGTGTTCTGGACCACACATTTTGGTATAGAAGTCATTGTGGAGTAATTAAAAGAAACAGAATAGTAAAATTTTGCAATATATATATATATATTGATAGTCTTATTGACAGAAGCAATATTTGTACGGAACGAATATATAGTCTTTAATTGCTACCTCAACATGTGCATCGTACCCCACATATCAGTGTAAGATACCCACTCTTTGAGGGAAGATGGCGAATACAATATAATTACGATATACGATCACGATAATGAAAATAAAAAGAGAAACTTCGTAACAACATTGTCTATATAATATATGGCAAGTATGGAAGTAGTTCGACCACCTCACAACATA
Source organism: Lepisma saccharinum (assembly GCA_022664845.1). NCBI lineage: Eukaryota > Metazoa > Arthropoda > Insecta > Zygentoma > Lepismatidae > Lepisma > Lepisma saccharinum. The sequence continues at coordinate 70,208 of JAGDQP010004463.1, forward strand.
TTTGTTGTACTGTAATCACCTTGAGGACATCTGCTTGAAATCGCACATTTTTCTCCCTGATGTGATAGTGAAACATACAAATTTGATGCAGTAATATCCTTACGTTTTCTATAAAGGAAACCAAGAAAGTTTTGTCGCTTTTTGTGGAGGTCTGTGTTCAATTGGCCCTCACACCGTGAGTTGAATGTGAATGGAGATCAGGCGAAGGTCAGTTGTTGGTGTGGGTATAGCCAACATACTACCAGGTTGTGGCAGTTCAGTTACACCGTGAACGTGCGGAAGGACAGAGTGAACATGAGACCTCCACAGAGCGTCATAAGGACGTGTATGCTGTACGAGTTCAAACTGGGGTCAAACGCAGCTGCAGCGGGGCGGAAGATATGCCAGGCCTTTGGTGAGGGTGTCGTGATTACGCGGACAGTGCAGCGGTGGTTTACCAAGTTTAAGGACGGTGACGAAACACTCAAAGACGCACCACGTGCAGGAAGACCAACACAGGTACCAAATTAAGATCTTTAGGCATCAATTGAGGCGAACAGTGGCGAGACATGTAACGAACTGGGACTACAATTCAGTGTGAGTGGAGAAACCATTCGGCAGCACCTCCATCAACTTGGGAAGCATTACAAGTTAGGTCGATGGGTCCCACATGATTTGACTCAGGGCCAGAAGGAAACGCGAGCAGACACCTGTGTTTCTTTGCTGTCTCGTCTGAGGAAGGAGCCATTTCTGGACAGGGTGTTGACATGTGATGAGACGTGGGTCCTGTACAAAGCTCCACGACGCCGTCATCATGGGTTAGCATCCCATGAACCGGTTCCAAAACAGCCGAAACCAACACTGCACCAGAAGAAGGTCCTCGTGTGTGTTTGGTGGACTGCTTGAGGCATCGTGCATCGGGAACTGCTACCAGCTGGTCAGAGCATCAATGCAACTGTGTACTGTCAGCAGTTGAGCCGCGTTCAAGAAAAACTCAAAACTCTGGAGCCAGCACTTGTGATTCGCAAAGGGGTCCTCCTGTTACAGGACAACGCTAAGCCCCACGTGGCTAGTATGACCCGGTACACCATTCTACGGCTTGGATGGGAAACACTATTGCATCCGCCATACTCAAAGGACATTGCGCCTTCCGATTTTTACCTGTTCCATTCCGTGGAAAATCACTTAAAAGGACGCCAGTTCAAATCCCTAGTAGAGGTGCGAAATGGGGCACTTGATACCTTCTTCGCTTCACGGCCCAACACGTTCTACCGCGATGGAATCCATGGCCTTCCAGAACGTTGGCAGAAGGTCGTCAATGCTGATGGGGTCTGTTTTTGATCTTCCAGGTACGTTTTAGGTGACATATCGATGTTCAAAGGTGGTGGGTGAAAAAACGACAGAACGTTCTTGCTTACCTTTATATGAAATATGGAAATAGTTCTTTTAACATATGACATACTTTCTATTGAAGATGTACCGAGCTACCGTAGCTCAGTTTTTAGAGAGTCGGCTTCGCGTTCGTTATGTACTGGGTTTGAACCCCTCGGCGACCCTCGTGGCTGAAGTCTATTTAGAGTTTTCCTCAGTCACACAAGGTGCTGGGATGGTTAATGGATAGAAGCTAGACCCTGGCCAACTTCTTTGCCATATCTTCACCACATTCTCATACCGGTCTGAGCCATAGTTGCCTGAAGTAAAAAAAAAAAGGAACTCAAATTCTATTGAACACTTACCTAGAAAATATCCTTGCATACCTACATTGTATTAAAGGGAAATTTTTGAATAATGTCTAACAAGAAAGCAATGATAATAGTTTTATTTGATGCAATTCGTTTAAGAAGTGGGCATCAATTCGCAGCCTTCGGGGCAAGATGTTACCTTTGCTGCTACACACATGACTTATTTATGGTACTGTCCAAGTAATTACTTTACAGTCAAAACTACCCAATTCAAATGCTTTTTATACTCTATCATCGAGTTTAACCTGATCCTAATTGTTTACTCAATACAAAAAATTATGTTTAGGTAGCAAAAATAAGTATCTGTATATTTAAAATAGTTTTCGTAAAACCAGTACAAAAGTTTTTACGAGAGTTTGGCACCCGTTTTCCGTATAGGAACACTCATTCTTTCCAAGCAAATAAGACTTCGGCTGATAGGACAAGAAAATGAAAGACAGAGCATGCAGAAAGGCCTGATCATTCTGTTAATCCCATACAACTTGCTCATCAGCATTTCAAATCATTCCAGCATCCGATGTCTTGACTCATATTTTTTTAATAATTTTCAAATGTTTCTTAAAGCTTTAAAACACACAAACACCTCATGGGAATTTGAAGGTTACTCTTCTTCTTAGTAGTAGAATTGAATCTTATTCAAGCCTTTAGGCAACGTTGACTATGCCGAATGGATGATAAGGAGAGAATTGGTTGAATAAAGAAAGCAAGAAGAAACCGCAGAGATCAGAGAAAACTCATGCACACGGTGTTTTTCTACCACAAATCCCATATGGCACGATCGGGGATCTAACCGAGGATTTCTGAAACCAGTGTTGAGCGCTCTACTACTGGACCACTGCGGTCAAATTAGTGCTAGTATTTCTTCCCGTGTATTGTGGCAAAGACACAATAACGAATGGTATAAACCCTCGTGTAACTGACGTTAGTCCCAAATATACATTAGTTGCAACAACCACCAAATTGTTACATTAAGAACCCGGACTTTATATGTTTTATAGAGACATTATAAGTATCAATACGGCATAAAACAACACTGAAATATGGTAATAAAACAACAGTAATTATTGTGAGATACGAATTTAAAGATTTTTCAAGACATTGCTTTCCTTCTGATTTAAAGAAGGGTAATTTCATTTATTTTGTTTAATTCACTTTTTTAAGGTCTATGGTAACTTGTTCGGAGTATCAATATTTTAATGTTTTTAGCAAACCAATATTGTTTTGACACCATATCAAGTGTTGAGTTAAAAGTGCTTTTGCCCACTTGCCAGAGAATCTGAAAATCAACGGCAAAACAGTTAGAGAACTTAATTTTCTAGTCAAGCGTGAAACAAAAACAATAAATATTGAAAAATAAATATTGTCGCAAGTTATGTGTATTATGGGCATTTCTCACAACTCACCTGAATCACTCATGGTATATAATGTCAAGGTGCTCCTCACCATTTGAACATTTTTTATCATTAAAGAATGTTTCTGTGAATCGTGCAATTGTGCTAATCGCGCAAGATGCCTTTGTGTTCTTTACCCAAAGACCTCTTTTACGGAAACTGTCGAAAAACTCCTAAAATAATTAGTTTTTACTGTGATATCGGAAATTTCAATATATAATGGACTGTCTTGACTTTTGACAGTCGTAGAAATGAATTGGTTCTTCCTGCAGCGATGAACTTGCGAGCTTCGTAAGCCACAAAATTAGTTAGTTAATTCTAATCAATATATCATTATACTTATTCACAGAGTGGAAAAGGGAAGAAACCACGGGGTTCTAAAAGCAATATTAAGGGGAAAAATGTCCTACTTAAACCACATAAAACAATTCCTATTATCTTTACTTTGAACTCCGTATTTACAAGATATTCGTATTGATATAAATGTCCAGTTGAGGAGAAACTTTCATTTGCAATACCTATAAAAAATATCCTGCAATGTTAGTACTCGTACCTACTTTACACACTGATAAGTAAAACTATAATAAACAAGTGATTTTAAATATTCCAATATAAAAAAAGAAATCGTCAGTATCAAAATAAAAGAAATGAGGAACTGTTGTGCTACACATAAATAGTTTCCACATTATTTTTCTCTTTGCACTCTTTCCTCTTGTTCTCTGATAGAATATTCAATGACTTTGGCTCTGATCCAGATCAACTCTCAACTAAAAGAGATGCTCAAACAGGAATTCCTACAATTTTGCAGTTGATATTCCGAGTTCTCGTATCTAAAAACGATACGTAATACGAGGCGTGCAAGAAGAAAAGCAGAGAAAAGGCATTGTCTTATTTGCTTGCTATTAAAGAACAGAGAATATTCCAAGCATAGACTCTAGTCTTTTCTTTTTGAACATATATTATGAACCCGTTTTTCAAGTGTTGGTAGTCTTTAGCTGTGATTTTAAAGTAGATACTAAATATTTAATTCCAGTTCCTAATGCTACGCCATTTTATTGTTGTATAGTCTTCAAAATTATAGATAAGAAACTGCTGTGTTTCGTTTTTCCAACACTTGAAAAAGTATGAATAGTTCATTCTGGCAGTCATAACGTTTCTGTCATTCTGAACATATACATATAGTAGGAACAGATAGTTAAATTTGCTACTGAAAACTTACATTGCATTACAGTTGTAACATATTTTGATGAATGGTTCAAGCATGAATTTCCAGAGAACTTTTCTGCAGCTATAAGGATTTTAATTGAGATAACACTACATCAAACATCAAATTTCATATGAATGTGGCTATTCTAATCTACTGCTTCAGATGAGGGGCTGGTTTCGAAACCCACCGACTTCAATTTTATTAATAAGTAAGGTGAATGAATAGTCTATTATTATTATTATTGAAGCCGTTGAACATGGTGTAAGACATAGTGGTGAACATGCACAATTCACCATTTCCTCTTCGTGTTGCATGCTAAAATTTCCAGTCTCGACTTACTTTCAAAATCCGCCATCTCCACACATTAATATTTTTTGCTTTTCGAGCATAGCATTTAAATTCGATGTGGAATTAAGAGAAATGTCGGTTGTTTTCTGATTGGCTTCTTCCCGCACATTAATGTATTATTCTGCTTTATTTTGTCATCAAGAGTGTGTTTGTTTGTTGCTTTAAGGTATGGAGTTAATTTCTTAATCTTATAGCAACATAATTAGATCGTGGTTTTCCTGTGTAGGCCTGGTTAAATGTCAAACACCGAGTCAGACTCTGTGATGGATACATACTCTCAAGAAGTGACGAATTACCTTAAATGGTAACGAAACCGTCACACGTGGGAAACTTCGAAGAACAAGCCCACGAGGTATTCACCCAAAGAACCGCCTAAGGGTCAGTTCTACAATCCATGGATAAGCTTCTGGCCAGGGCTAAGTAAAAGCCAAGTCAGATTTTAGCCAATGAGAGTACGAAAAATGAGACTTGCCCGCAACTTAACTTTGTCCAGAAGCTTAGCCATCGATTGTATAACTGACCCTAAGTCTCTTAGTGTGTACATTCCTAAAGGCATGCCTATCAGTCCAACGTAGTGAAAATATCGATCTGTTTTTGTTTCGTAACGCGTTGTAATCAACTTAAACAAAAGTGACACAAGACGCGTTTATCATGAAACATTGAAAAATGTCGCATTGTACTCGACGGTGTCCTACAACAGGCTAACGCCCAGAGAAACTGATTTTATTCAATTTCTTTATTCAACTTTTAAGTGGATTAACAATTCCTATATGCAGCAGCACATTTTAAATACATTGGGACTTAAGAAGGACAGAATGCAAAACGTTCTAAAGCATTACTGTTTCACAGGTGAAATTACCCGAAAAGAAAAATATATATCTCCTTGTAGTAGAACCATGAAATTATTCTGAAAATGACACCGATGAATCCCACTGTTCACAGCAGGGTGTGATTTCGTAACATTTTTCTATTTGTATTGTTTCCTTTTAAATGTAGTATTTTGTTTTCATATTTTAGTAAAGATTTCATCAGTAAAGGTAAAAATGTTCTCAAACATTTCTATTATATATAATAAAGGTGTCCCTTAAATTCCTTACAAACAAAATCTCCTGATAGATGTTTACAGAATTTCCATAAGTCCATCAGTTAGTTTCAAAATACACCATCTCCAAAATGTTTTCGGTCATAACCCTGAAACCAAGGACTTTTGATTTCTGTCACATCACTACTATCATTCAAGACCGGATTTCTAAAATAATGTAAACAACCTGTAGTGGTAACCACAGGAATTTCTCAGATATTATTGTCCACTGATTTTCTCAAAACAGTTTATGAAGTAGATAGTGGATTTTGAAACTAAATCCTCAGATATACTTTATAAATATTGCTCTGAACATTAACGTCTGAAACTTCACAGACCTTTCCATCATATTTACTTCTATACAATTTTGGAGGACAAATTCCATTCTGGTCTGCTAATTCGCACGTCTTACGTCATTTGTTGGGGATATATTATAATTGTTATGATCATTCCACACCTCTCTCTTCCGCTCTACGATATAACATATCGTACGTGAAACATTGAATATATCCGATCTTAACCGAACTTGGTATGGTGATATATCTTGGTCTCATGTCAGTAGTAATCAGGTGAAGTACTATGCTGTAGACTTTTACCGTTCACGAGTGATGAGGGTCCAAATTTGGGATTTGGCCTTTACATTTTATGTGCTCATAATTTTCAAGAAAAGAACTTTAAAAAATCAATAGAACAACAACTTGTTTTGTTAAAGAACCAATTCGGTTAGTAACTCTATCTTCTAAACTAGGCATTTTTCAACATTTTTAAAGATTCTTTATTGCTCTCTCCGTCTCAACAATTATTTATAACCATAATTCATAAAAACCCTGTTTTCATGCAGTTCAGCAATTATCGAAAGGAATATACATTTTTGTAATAAAGAAATTCTTATACAGCATTGTAGCTTTAAACAAAAATATTGCTTTGTGTGCATGTGTTGTTTATGTGTATATATATTTGTGTGAGGGTGAGAGTTGTGGGTGCGTATGTGTGTATATTTTTTTCATACAGAGATTTATTTCTTTTGTTTTGTTTTTGTTTAGAGCGAAGGGATACTAGTAGTCTAGACCAAACTCTTAGTGTACTGATTTACTTACTATCAAGATTTGTGGGCTAAAGAATGGCTTTGCTTTTTTGGAAGGACAAACGTATGTGGAGGAAGAGGGTAGAGAATAGTAGGAGGTGGGGGGGACGGAAAACGAAGACGAAAGAGAAGTGACATCGGGAAGAAAAATGTGCGGTTTCCTGCAGTAAACAAGTCAATCTCGTGGCATCCCATGAGAGTAGCCCCCACTTCCCCCTTTTCGTATCAGTAACGAATAGAATACGGGCAATTTTCTGGTCCGTTGGTCTCAAGACGGTAATGGCATTGATCGCCCCCTTCTAGTCGACGTTAACACTCCATTCTACTTCCGTCTCTTTCTCTTTCCACCATCCTCCCTGCTATCGTATCCCAACCCCTAACCCGAGCAAAAAAAGGAATCTCTCCTTTGATCGATCGACCATTTGGCCCAATTGTCAAAGTATCAAGTTGTCATTGGTAATTGTTGAAATGTACTTTAACAGTATTTCTCCATTTAAGACCGAAGAAGTTGCAAGACCTTGTGTCTATTCGATGATAATTTATTTGGAAAGGCACTTTTCGTTCGGTTATGTTCCTGGATAATTTTGATTGATACCTTGTCATGTTTCTGTCAAGAATTTTGGGTTTACCATATCCTTGACCATCGAACTGTGTTTCAAACTCTTTGAGGAGTTTCGAAAACGATCCTTGTCTAAGTGTCATAAATATTGGGAAATCGACAAAAGCACTTTTTATATAATTCTTTTTTTTTTTAGAGCTAGGGCAAGTTAGCAGCTACGAATATCTTGGAAATAATCTATGAATATCTTTTACCAAGATTAGAGTACAAAGTGTTTACTTTTATCCAAATGGGAAGTTAAAATGCACAATTGCATGCATGTTAATGTTTGCTTCTTTTCTTTACATTTTTATGATATTTAAATGATTTATAGACATTTGGGAATCGTAAAACCTTACTAAGTACTCTGTCAAAACGTAATAGGATGAACCCAGTAATGCCAATATCGAAATTTGCAATTACTGTGGACTAGGCCGACCTACTCACTTACACGTGATAGTTTCAGGAATATAAATACTTCAATAGTATTGATAAAGAGATTGATTTATTCGGCAGAAACTTGTGCATGACGCTTTGGGTAAGGCTGTAATTTTGGTGTAATAGTGACAGCATGTAACGGAAAACTTCTATCTGTCTTTCAAGCCTTGGAGGCATTCTAGCTGGGAAGAGCATTTTTCACCTGATGTGCATTTCAGGCAGTGGCTGCTCGTGCCTCCAAAAACTGGCGGTTCTTTAATTTTAAATACATATTTCTAAGGGAAACAATCACTAGTATGCTTTGCAAATTTTTGACAGAACTAACTTAAAACAGTTGCAATTGGAGACCTGAATTGCAAAACGTCCCAAGTGCATCCAAGCTCCCGTGGTTCTTTGAATTTAATATTTGCTGGCCTGACGAATTACAGAGTTCATTATTAATTCTAAAACACGTGGGCATTTATATTTTTTGTTTTACTTTCACCTACAAGCTGCTTAGATACACTTGGAGTAATATGTGATTCAGATCTTTGTGTTAGAGAATCTTTTATTGTGTTAGAGAATCTAAACTATTAACTTGCAAAAAAATATTACACATGACTTTCATGCCGCTTAGTTAGAACGACGTAGAGGCTTATCTTGATCTTCTAACAGAAGAGGTTTCTGTGTACAGGAAGTCAGCCGCCTTTCCTCCATGGTAGAAAATTTTCAAATATATTTCTGTTTTAAATTTGAACCTTAATAATCCTTACCTCGACTCGTTTTTTTTTATCTCGAGAACGGGAAGAGGCCTTCCCAACTCTTTTTCTTCTGTTATTATTAATCAAAGATTGGCCTCAGTCACACCAGACAAATACTGTGATGGTATCTTCAAACTTACGTCCTAGCCTACACCTTCCTTCCTCTATCCCAGCCTGAGCCTTAGATGCCAAAAGGCCATCAGTAAAATTCAAATTCATTACTAAGATCAACACCGTTTGTTGTGTTGGTTTTACACAAGAAAAAAGTGGAGGTCGCCCTGGGACACCGAAAATTTTGAATTAACACAACCATTTTTTGCAGTGTAGTCTCTGCTTATAAAAGATTCGTAAACTAAAAAAGTCGCTGGTATACCTTGTGGAAATTCTTGTATTACATACATGACTGGATGTAAATAACCGAGTATTTCGTGTCAACATATTGACGCAGTGATTCCACCAGAGCCTCCTTTGGGGGGTGATTACCCACCAAAGTCTCAACAACACCCCCAACTTAAAAGAAATTGCTGCCAAAAATCGATAGAAACCGTACAAAACTTCACTTACACCCTCCCAACTTTGACTTTACACCACCCAAACTAAAAATCCTGGCGGAAACCCTATTTACGGTATTCTAAAAGAATGCTTACAGATTATATAAGGCCTTTTTGAAAATCCAGAATATTTTCTCGTCAAGATACCCTCATTCTAAAGAAACAAAAAATATTTATAAAACTGCTTCTATTTTGGTTTCTGGCTTAGTACGGAAACCCGTCTTTATGACTATTTCTACAGAAAGCAACTGCATAATGCATGTCCGCATATTATTTTGCAATGTCTCTTTAAAATGATAATTTCACTTTACTTTACTCAACAACAAGCAATATGCATGCCTATTATATATACTAAAGAAAATAAAAATATTTTAAATATATTTATTAGGTAAAAATATGGACGTAATTTTTATCTCTCTAACTGAGTCCATTTGATTTCCATTGTGCTTTGCCTGACCTAGACTAACTCTGCCGTTTGAGTGAAGTATCTCCGAAGACATCCGAACGGAAAACCGAAGTAGTTGTTGTGTTCGCCTGAGCCACCAAACTATGTAGCGATACCTTACTTCCCCTTCACCCCTTCCAGCACCGAAGAGACCATTCCGCCTCTCTTCGGCCCCCCGAAGAAGTCTGTTTGGCTGCATTGAGCAAGATCATTTTTGAGAACAGCGAAAAAATTAGAAACGGAAAGACAATCATATACTTATACACTGTTGAAGACGTTCCATAGAATAAAATAAAATATTATCTTAATTTTTCACGTTCCACTGAACAGCACTTCTATGAAAGTAACAATCTTTACATTACAAAATTATAAATTTTAGTGAATTCATTTTATTGTTACTGCTCTAAAATACCTAACGGTTCAGTGAACCATTGAATCCAGGACACGGACCACCACTGATTTCAGGTGAACAATGTCCTTCATGGCTTTAGTAGCGCCAAGTTACGCAGAACCGAGATTAGTTCCTCACTTGCTTGCAAGTTGGAAGAACAGTGCTCTCAAAGGCGCCCTATTCAATTCACTCTTGTCATACTAATACAATAAATGTTAAAATTGCATAATTTACCTTATGACACGAATGTATATCATAGTTAAATGGAAGAGAAGGCTATCAGCTTTAATTTTGCCATGTTTAAAAGAAGTCTAAATAACGTAAATAAAAGACCGCTACGCGACGTCTCGTGGGTTAAGTGATCATAACTGATTAGTTTACACATCTACAAAAATGTCTTTTAAACAAATTAAATTTGCAAGTTAGTTTCTTTATTATTATATATATTGCATTTGTATCCTTCAATTAAGTTTACATATTGCTAATCACTTTATTTCTCAGTCTGGAAATTATTTATTTAAATTGCATAAAAGTATTTATTCATCGTCTATAATGCCAGATGAAAGAATTACAAAAGTTTAGCAGAAAATGCATTTGCATACTTCTTTTATTTTTGAGCAGACTTTGTATTTACATGTAAAATATTATCTGCAGCTAACTTTCAACAGCTAGTCGATTAAATTTGCAGCAATAATAATAATTAAATAAAAAGTTTCTGCAATGTAAGAAATGTATTTTTGTAAACTTTAAGTAAGTGTTTTAGTAAGCCTTAAATAAAATTTAAGATCCGTTCTGCACCCAGTTGCCTTACTTAAGAATGCTCTTTCGTAGTTAAATTATTTTGTTTCAACCGCCAATGCATTCTGTACCCTTACGTTTCCATGTCAGTTTCATACACTATTGCAATCATGATAGAATGTAAATGTATTCGCACTCGTTTTACGAAACAAGAGGCAAAATTTAACAAAATTAATTACAGTATGAAACAAACATTAAATCACTACAGAAGCAAATCAACATATAGTAAAATATTTATGTAGAAATGAATAATTAGTTTGCTGCGAATCTATCCTATTCCAAATGAGATTTTTGTTTTATTGTTGACGTAATAAATAATAAATGTCAATGTAGATGCAAATATGATGATGAACGTTCTGACTGGAATCAAATTTCTCTCCAAAAGGTTGCCAGGAAACGAGAACTGATGACTGTTTAACATTACTATTCCATTGGATCGATATTATGTTGAAGACTTACATTTGAAGAAAATGTATACATTGAACTCAATTTTAAACACTTGTCCCTGCATAATTACTATATTTGTATGTTGCTTTAATTCACAATGGTTGTGTCATGAGTTAAAACAAACCCACTGTTAAAATTTCATTACAGAGTCAGTGTTGAGTGCTGTTAAATTATAGCATAGTGTTGAAGCTTCTAGAAGAACTCTAACACAATTCAACTGTCCTAGAAAATACCAACATATACGAAAAAGCAGCGAAATTCATAATAATACTTACTTTTCATCTCAAACTTTATATACGCCTTCTTTACAGAAAAGATTAGAAAAGACTGTGACAACCGATAATGAACTATCTCACTTTTCATAAGTAGAAAAGAAGCTTAACTTAACCCGTGCGCTCCTGTTAATGAGTACATTTTGTAGTGTCTGAGCAAGCATCGAACACGAGTCGTTCAATCTGAAGTCCAATTGATTGGATCACTGTACCAGATACGATTTTAAATTTGATCGAGTGTAGGATAAAGTTTAGACATCACATTGTGTAAAAGAAAATGCGTCAGCTGTTTACTGCCTACATAATGAATTTCAAACGTACAGGGAATTTTCTTAAAGAACACAGGTAACAGTCTTGTTTATTTTAGACTACCTCAACTAAATAATGTAGTTGTTTTCGCTTTAGGCTTTTTATCATATACTGCAAAAGACGTTGAGTTCCTGTGGCAGGAGCTGTATTAACATTAAACGTAACCAATGGAACTCTAAGCAAAATAGTTAAACATATTTTGCTCTGTAAGGAGGGAATCTACAACTAAGATTATTTCATTCCGTGTGTGTTATCAGAGGGAGCGAACTATTCGAAGTTGATGAGCGTATCCCTCAACCCACTAAAAATAAATTACGAACTTAAATAAATATTAATTTGAAATTAAGATATTTTCTTAAGTGCCTATTTTTTTTTTGAAATGCAAAAGAAGGTAGAAAATACCAGTTCAGCACACACTCTGGAATGTAACATAGATCTCGTCAAAAGGAAAGTATTTATTTTAAAGGGAGAGGTTCTCTAAAGTTTTTTTTTTCTGTTAACCAAAAAAGCAAGAGTCGTTTTTCACTTGTCATTTAGTTGACTGTCATTTGTCACGGGTCTCAGGAGATGGTTTTGCTCCAACGGAGGTTTTGTTGCTGTTAGAGCCGGAATGACAGAGAGAAAGAGATATATAGAGAGAGCTAGAGAGAGAGAGAGAATGGTAGAGAAACGTAGAGACAGAATTTAGAGATTTTTCCTTCTTCTCTCACTTCCTGTTTTCACTTTATTGGGAGAAAATGTGGAGGAAATATATGAAAGTTATGTTTAGAATCTGAAAGAATAGTCTATATTTATTCTAGTAAAGAAGAGAAAATATTACAAGAAATCTTTACATTTCTTTGTCATAATACGCTGCACCACTAGAGAAAAGAACATTAATGCCTAGAATTATTGAGACACATGGTAAACCTGTCACTTTTGAGATCCATTGAATTTCCAATTCAAGAAAGTCCTCTTAAGGAAAATGACAGTAATATTCAAACTTGAAGGATCTGAATCCAAACATGCAGAATTTGCAAGAAAAAACTTTAAGAATAAATAATGAAATTTTAATGTAACCTTTTCCAAGTTATTTGGCAAATAAATTTTCCCACTAGGTACGATCTATTGGCGCTGACTGGACATTTACTTAATGTGTATTTATGTTAACAAAGTATTTAAAGTTTCATGAGTAAGCGCTAGTTGAGAGGTTGTACAGTGGCCTCATTTTGTGAACTGTTCGTCCTTAGTCTTGAAATGAAGGGATCACTGATTTTATTACTTGTGAGCACACAAATGCTCGCTGACTTTGTGGTCGCAAACCTATCTCTAGCCTGTATGTTTGTCATGCATACATATTATATATACACAAGCATGTCCAAACGTTTCGTATAATCTGTAAAACATTCTAAATGATAGCGTAAAACAACACATACATTTTATTAAAGAACGGAAGCTTCTCAACTAATATATATGAACCTTCAAATGCTATCTATAACAGCTCGTCGAATAGTCGAACATTCCGAATGTAAAAATACAATGTACTATTCTTTATCCTCTTCTTACCGTGAACAGATGTGTGATTTTTATAGGTAGTACATTTAGTGCATATTAATATAGTACAAAGGTGGACTTGGATTTGTGTTGCAGGGTACAATTGTCGAGCATCTGTAGGCGGGTCAGATATATACAAATACATACGTCTCCACAGTCCTATATATGTCACCAAATGTCATCACCAAGCTTTGCTGACGTTTCCCAAAACCAGCAGAAACGTTCCGCATTGACCAGTCAAAGGTCGTCCAAGAGCCACAATCTCTTGGGCAACCGGTATAGTGCATTAATTGATCAATATACTATAACCTTGTCTGCTACTCAGCTGTATTAAAAGATATTCAAAGTTCACTGCTGCCTGCAGTACACAAATTTCAAGACAAACTTAGTATGGGCAACTCAAGGTAGACTTGTTATACCAGACGTTCAATAACGTGCGTCACTCTCACCCAAGCAAAAATGCGGATCCCTTGATGTTTGAACATGAACTTCGAAACCCTACATTGAATTAACACACAGAAATTTCTATCAGATTAGTTCAAATTCAGCTTTCTGACTGTTGAGAATCGCACAACACATGGAATCTGATAAAATGCTATGAGCATTATGTGATTGGACCAGTTGTATTGTGTAACGAAAGGGGTCGGCATAATTTAAATGGGTATCGAGTCACACTATACATATTGCGGTACTGTTTATGCCTAGAATTAGTCTCTTGTGAAAGATTTTAGGGACTAGTGGGTCTCGTAAAAGATAATGCGTAACCACACAATGCACAGTTGACGGAAGATCTTGTACAGAGTGAAGATATCCAGTGTAAGGAACGAGACCAATACATCTGGGCCGAAAGAGACCAGTACAAACAAATACTGGTGTAAAGGACATTGGTGTCATGCCTAAATAGTAATACAGTAATATGACTACTTAACTTATTTTTTTTTACTAAGGATTCAGCCTCCATGGTACAGTGGGTAGCGTCATAGACTTGGGATAGGCAATAAGGAGGAATCTTGTCACGCGCCATCCTAACTGATTTCTTCAGAGCTATCCTTAGTTTAACCACATGAATGACGTGATCGTACCTCGAGTAAAGCCCTGACCGTTACCTTCACCGAGATCGCCGAGAGATGGCATCCGTTAAACGCAATCCAAATGATAAAATCGAAGTGTAAATTTCATGTACCAAAAGTTACACTTGTACTCTTATTCAATTAAAAATATAAATTTAAATACAATATTAATCAATTACTTTAAAATTTCCAATTGTACGTAGTGTGTCCTCTTTCAAATGGCGTTTAAGAAAGCAACTTGAATATAGCAATATTCCGACGTACCATAAAATAAGAAAGTTTGATAATAAATATAACATATACAGAC